>AWOL01S0009994.1:0-66194 GCA_000715115.1 Nicotiana otophora
CAGAATACAAAAAAGTGAAATTTTTCTAAGAGTTCCGCAGCTTCTCGAAGATAAGTACAGACTGCAAGACTCTACTAAACCTACTCATGACTCGTGAGACCTATGTAACCTAGGCTCTGATACCAACTTGTCATGACCCAAAATCCCAACCTGTCATGATGACGCCTATCGCAATACTAGGCAAGCCGATAATCTCGATAAACCACAATTTCTCTTAAGTTTGAAAATACAATAATTTAATACAATACAAAATCCCATAAATACTGACACGAACACTTCCCAAAACCTGGTGTCACTGAGTACATGAGCATCTAATATGAATACAAGTCTGGAAAATACGATCTATAATAGTCTGAGACCAAATACAGTAAACGAGGAGATAGAGAAGGAGAGACTAGGTCTGCGAAACACGGTAGCTACCTCAAAATCTCCTGAAACTTAGTTGTACGGAAGAATCAACACCCGCTATGTCCGGGAATACCTGGATCTGCACAAGAAGTATAGGGTGTAGTATGAGTACAACCAACTCAGTAAGTAACAATAATAAATAAAGAACTGAAGATGGTGACGAGCTACACAACTACAGTTCATATTCAGTAGTTCCAGCAAAGAATAGACATGTTTCAAATCTGGCAGTTTAATGTCAAATCAATTTTTATACAGTTCATATTCATGTAATCCGTATATAAAATCTTTCAGAGATTTCACAACAATGACAGAGAGCAACTAGGTGCAATAACAAACGGAAATCAAGTACAACCTTTCAGGTCAACAATCACTCACTGGGCTCCCAGCCCTCATCACTCATTGGGCTCCCAGCCCTCATCACTCACACTCAATGGGTACCCGCGCTTACTGGGGGTGTACAGACTCCGGAGGGGCTCCTACAGCCCAAGCGCTATAATCTGCACAAATAACTCACGTGCTACACGGACAACTCACGAGCCATAATATAAATATCTGGATCCGCATGGCCAAGTCACGTGCTGGATGGCCAACTCACGTGCTATAGTATAATATAAGGATCCGCACGGCCAACTCACGTTCTATAGTATAATATAAGGATCTGCACGGCCTCACTCAGTCATAAATCTCTCTAGTCTCTCGGGCTTTCAATAATCATGAAATCAGCCCAAACAACAATGATATGATGTATCAATAATAAAATAGAGACTGAGATAAAATGTGCAAGTAAAAACTGAGACTGAGTACATATAGCATTTAGCAGGAAATTCAACAAGTACGCGACCTCTGTGGGTCCCAACAGTACTATTACATAGCCTAAGCATGATTTCTAACATGATTTACAGTCAAATTTTATCAACACATAGAGAGCATATAGCTAACAACAAATTATTCAACTTTATAGTTCCCGGGAAAGACCAAGTCATAATCCCCTCGGTGCACGCCCACACGCCCGTCACCTAGCATGTGCGTCACCTTCAAAATAATCACATGATACTAAAATCTGGGGTTTCATACCCTCAGGACCAGATTTAAAACTGTTACTTACCTCTTAGCGTGAAATTCTTTACTATGCTATGCCTTTGCCTCGCAAATCGGCCTCCGAATGCCTCGAATCTAGTCACAAATAATTCATTTCAGTCAATCAAATTTATTGGAATTAACTCCATAAGAAAATGCTAATTTTCCATAAAAATCCGAATTTTAGCTCAAAAATTGCCTGTGGGGCCCATGTCTCAGAACTCAACAAAAGTTACAAAATCCGAAAGCCCATTCAACCACAAGTCTAACCATACCAATTTTATCAAAATCCGACCCCAACTCGACCCTCAAATCTTCAATTTAAACTAAGAGGGTTTTCAACCGTTTCCAACTTAATTCACCAATTAAATGATAAAAACAACCATGGATTCGGGTAATTTAACAAATATTGAGTTAAGAACACTTACCCCGTTGTTTTTCTTGAAAAACTCCCGAACATCGCCTCTTCCCGAGCTCAAATTCGTCAAAAATTAAAAATGAGACGAAGTCCCATTTTCAGAACTTAAACTCTCGGTCCAGACCTCTCTTCTTCGCGAACGTGAATAGTCCCTCGCGTTCGCGAAGGACAACTCGCCTGCCCACAAATTTAACCCTTCGCGAACGCAACCGTGGCTTCGCGAACGTGAAGCTTTGCAAATCTTACCCTTCGCGAACGCGACCACGGCTTCACGAACGCGAAGCTTTACCAGCTCAGACCTTCGCGAACGCGACCGCCACCTCGCGAACACGTAGAACAAGGACCCGGGGGTCCCCAATAGCCTCACTCCTCTTCATGAAAGCGACACCTCTCACGCGTTCACGATGCACACACAGACCATACCTTCACGTTCGCGTCCTCCCCTTCGCGGACGCGGAGAACAAAACCTCACACTCAGAAAACACTCTTCGCGGACGCGAGGGCCCACTAGCGAACGCGAAAGAGAAAATGAGAAAAATGAGCAGCAAATATCAGCAATCTCACCAAGGCCAAAAATGATCCGTTAACCATCCAAAACCCACCCGAGCCCCTCGGAACCTCAACCAAATATATCAACAAGTCCTAAAATATCATACGGACTTAGTCGAACCCTCAAATCACCTCAAACAACGCTAAAACCATGAATTACACCCCAATTCAAGCCTAATGAACTTTAAAATTTTTAGTTTCTACAAACGACTCCGGAACCTATCAATTCACGTCCGATTGATCTCAAATTTTGCACACAAGTCATAAATGACATAACGGAGGCATTCAAATTTTTAGAATCAGATTCCGACCCCGATATCAAAAAGTCAACCCCCTAGTCAAACTTTCCAAAAATTCAACTTTCGGCATTTCAAGCCTAATTCCTCTACGGACCTCCAAATAATATTCCAGACACGCTCCTAAGTTCAAAATTACCATACAGAGCTATCAGAATCATAAAAATTTAAATATGAGGTCGTTTACATATAGGTCCATATCCTGTCCACTTTTATAACTTAAAGTTTCAATTATGAGACTAAGTTTGTCATTTCACTTCGAATTCCTTCCGGACCCGAACCCACTAACCCGATAAGTCATAAAATAACTATAAAGCATAAATTGAGCAGTAAATGGTGGAACAGGGTTATAATACTCAAAATAACCGGCCGGGTCGTTACAAAGAGCATCCAATAAAAGATGATTTGGTTCTTCCCAAATATTTAGTTATCAATCCCAATGGTAATAGTAGTGCATTTAATAAAAGAAATATTTCTATCATTAGATTAAAACGCAATTTGTGCAAATCGCATGATAGAATTAAAAAGATATCTTAGCTAGCAAAAATGAATATGTTGATCAACTAAATAAAATGTTGATTGCAAAAGTTTATAGTAAAAATAAAATATTTTTCAGTTTTTGACTCAGCAGAAAATGATACAAATAATTACTACCAAGAAGAATACTTAAATATTTTAATACCAAATGGCCTTCTACCATACATGTTTGTTGTCACCGTATATATAGTAGACTAAGTTAAAATTGATCTTTCATTGTATATAGGTTAATTTTGAAGAAAATTATGCTTGTCATGCTACTGAAAAACTTAAATATGCCGAATAGCTTATGTAATAGCACACAGATGGTATATAGAAATTTTGACAATAACGTCTTACATGCAAAAATTATGATATTGATTAATGTGCTTCCAAGTATATTCTTATCCCTGAATTCAACTTTCGTCTTCCGAAACTAAGGAATATCCTTTTAAATTTGTGTGAAAATAATTTTTAGTATGTTTATATTTTGCAAATATAATAAATAAAGCATAAGGCCAAACATTCTAAACATTGGACTATATGTACCGCAATATATTTTCTTGCACGAACAACTGTATGTTGCACTTTCAAGAGGGATATAAAGATTGACAACAAGAGTTCTGATTAAGGCAGAGCAACCAACGCATTAGGAGGAAACATACACAAAAAAATAATGTCCACAAAGAAGTGTTCGTTAAAATACCATCACATTAAATACTTTTAAACTATAATATATAATTAATTAACTAACATGATAAAATTGATCATTTGTGTAAGTTTTGATGATGTCTTTTTATTTTAAATTTATGTATTATGCTAATGCAATAATAATTTTAGGCAGTGTACCTAGTAGCTATATATATATAAAATCAAAATAAAATACAAGGTCTTTATATCGAGGCAAGGTCTATATTTTGTAAATATAACTAAATGAAATCCTAATATAGGGAAACTCTAAACTAAGTAGCTATTACAAGTGGTAGTATGCTTCACAATGATGGAATGTATATTTAATTAGTTATAGTTAAGTGATACAAATTAATACGAAGGAACCTTAGAATAACAGTAAATAGTCTTGGTCTAATTATATGTACGAGTTCGAATTGTGAAATCAGATACGAATATTTGCGTCAAGTTAAGTAGCTGCCTTGATAAAAGTTATATGGAAATACACGTCATTCATTTATTCATTTAGTCTAGCTACGAATTCAGAGGAAAATCTAGGATTTTTAAATCATGGGTGCTCAATATTCTTTAACTGGATTTTTTACTTTTAAGATTGGGTGCTTCATCAGTATTCTTCTATATAACTACTAGTTTCCAATATATAAATATAATGTTTGGCTAAAAAACAATGGGTGCCTAAGCACCCATAAGGTCCAATGTAGATCCGCAATTCACGAATAGTTGATAAGGTTTTCCATTTAGAATGAGGAAAATGTAATTCTTATTTGGGTGGGAATCAAGATATATCCAACCACTCTGCCCCAAATGGGAAAATGGCTTTAACAAACACACTATAAAAGTTTAATAATCACATTCATTGGCTAGCAAGTAACAAATAACCGATATCTCTACTGGCCATTGCGCAACAACAAAATTCGTGGTTCGTCACATGCTATTTTCTCTTCCTTTATTGAGAAGAATATATATTCTATATGCATTATGCAAGATCTTTCTTTTCAAAATCAAATATATCCTTCCTTTTTAGATTATAGTATACCAAAAGTATTTTACTAAGTTGCTAAAAGAAAAGACAGGAAAAAACTTAATTCAATTATATAGACGTAAGAGTATTTTATGGAAAAAATTGCATTAGTGAGGGTTTAGCTAAGATTCACATTCCGGGACATTATTCAAAAACTTTAAAGCTAACTTTAAGAAAATTCCAACACAACAAAAATATTTTGTTCACGACAAAAAACAAATTCAAATGGAACAATGAATCGACAAGCGAAAAAGAAATTATAAATCCTCAATAAGATAATCGTATAGGATGAAATATGATATGACACGTGGTCATCTAAAGGAAAGACATGTGGAACTCAAGACGGAGATAGCCGAAGACCGAACGCAGCCATTCCGCTTGTCACCGGAAGGGATAACGTTCATAAAGGTGTATTAAATGCTCTGCGCCCAGTAGCATTTAATAAGGAATATTCTGCAGCATTAAAAGTGACGGCCGTTACAGAGAATTTGGCATTTATGTTCACCGTTACATCTTCATCAATGACCTTCATAATTGACATTAAAGGAGGGCACAATCCTAGGACTTCTTTCCCTAGACACAGCTATAAATAGTAAGCCCAGTTATCATTGTAAATGACACGAATTTTCTAGCTAAACTTATACTACATTCTATACAAAGCTTAATACAATCTTACTTTCCCGCTTTTTGATCTCATCATTGCTCTGCCCGAAAATTTTATTCCCAGAACTGTCATCTATGCTGTTTCATCTACATTTTAAGGCTAAGTATTGTATATTTCTTCAATTATTGCATTATTTCAGGATCAAATTAGTTCATTTGTCTAGAAATCACGTATAAATTCAACTGTACCCTTTTACGGGTAAATAATTTGGCGCCCACCGTGGGGTCTAGACAGCCGTGCAATTAAATTGATCCTTGCCTTTTTTACTAACGTGATTTGATTATTTTGTCATTAAATAAATCATAAAAATGGCGGATAACACTGTTAACAACACGCACAATCCTAAAATTCGAGGGGATCAGCCTCATTTTGAGGATTCAATCAGTGATACCCGCAATGAAGGGAATGACGCCACGCCAGTGCATGACAGGCGGTACCCTCGACAGGTTCAGGAGACAAATCCCGATGATGTTGATGAGGAGCACGTCATTGATGCTGTGAGGGTCCTGCAAGAGCAATAGGCGATCTCTAGGCCATCTCATGCGGCATGATAAGGTTATGACGGAGCTGAAGCAGGCGCTATCGGGGGCTTCGAATAATGCAAACAGACGAGATTCAATTCCTCCTAGTGTTCCCGCAAACCAAATAACGCAGAGAGTCAAAACCAACACTCCCAGGGGTGAAGTTGGCTCCGACGGGGCTGGGAGGAGCGGATCCGGTCTCAACAACGAGAACGACCCGTTCAAGAATGAAATTTTATGATTTATAAGGGAAGTAAACGCCCATATGGACCAAATCCTGGGCGCGCCACCAGTATTGAAAGGCCCGGACTAGAAGAAGTATACTCAATTGCCGTACAAGCGGAGTGCGGCACCAAAACTAATCCCGAAGCAGTTCAAAATGCCTGAACTGCCAAAGTATGATGGAACTTCAAACCCACATGAGCATATTACCACCTACACAACTACGGTAAAAGAAAATGATTTAGCTCCTCACGAAATTGAATATGTGTTGCTAAAACAATTTGGAGAAACTCTCACGAGGGGAGCTCTAACGTGGTATTCATTATTACACGAGCATTCCATGGATTCTTTTGAGATTCTCGCAGATTCTTTCATCAAGGCTCATGTGGGGGCTAGAAAAGTACAAGCCCAGAAGGCCTATATATTCAGGATCGCATAGGGAGAATCCAAATTATTACAAGAGTTCGTTACCCGATTCCAGAAAGAAAGAATATGGCTCCCTGCTGTCCCAGATGAATGGGCGGCTGAAGAATTCACCAAAGGACTGAATCCGAGAAGTGCAGACGCTTCTCAGAAGCTGAAGGAGAGCCTGCTTGAGTTTCAAGCAACAACTTGGCAGATGTCCACAACCGGTACGAGTCAAAGATAAGGATCGAAGATGACCAGGTCGGTTCTACATCATCGGCAAAGGATGGGAAAAGAGCAGAGAAAAATCAAAGGATGACTACGACACGGACAGACGGACTTCGAGGGGACGGTTTTTCCCCTACGAGCAGACCGAAGGCCGTGGCAGAAACTTCCGTGCAATAAACAAGTTCACCGTTGACAGAGGGACCGATCGTGGTCGAAATAGTAGATCACTTCAGGATAATGAGACGTCGGGGTCTCAAGATCCTTCTTACCCCCAAGTTATTAGAATATAACTTCAACGTCAATATAGTGGAGTTGGTGTCAATCATGAGAAACATTTTAAAAGGCACGATTCCCAAGACCTATGAGACCGATTCCAGCTAGAGGGATCCCAACTTATGGTGTGATTACCATGGGACTAACCACCAAACAGGGGACTGTCGACTCCTTCGGGAAGAGATGACAACACTTTTGAAGAATGGTCACCTCAGAGAATTCTTGAGTGACCGAGCTAAGAACAATTATGGTCGTAATAGAGACAACGCGGAACCTTTGAAAGTGTCACGACTCAAAATTCCTACCTTTGGGACCGTGATGGCGCCTAACATTTCACTTGCTAGACAAGCCAACATTAGAGAACCGTTAAGTCAATTATTATTCAATTCAATAGATACAGTCAATTAAACCAAAATGAAATAAAACCGAGTGCGGAATAACATAAATGCTCATAATATCTACTACAAATTGGATCTGGAGTCACGATTCATGAGCTCCTAAGATTTTCTACAAACAGAGTCTGAAAGAAATTCAACTGTTCTGAATGAGAAGAAACAGTAAAATAGGAAAATAGAAGGGGACTCCAAGGACTGCGGACGCCTACATATCTACCTCAAGTCTCCTGTAAGCAAGTCCAAGCTGCTACGCCTCACAAACAGCTAGGGCCAGCACCAAAATCTGCACAAGAAGTGCAGAGTGTAGTATGAGTACAACCGACTCCATGTACCCATAAGTGTCGAGCCTAACCTCGACGAAGTAGTGACGAGGCTATGACAAGACACCCACATAATAAACATGTGCAAATAATAGTATATATACAAGGTAACAACAAATAACAACTAAACATGTACTATTGGGAGGGGGACATACTAAAGGGGATACAAGGTACGAGAAATACAGCGAAAATGATAACCAAAACAGTCAATATGCCTTTAACCAGTGAAAACAATTAAGCACAATAAAGAAAATTACACGGCATCACCCTTCGCGCTTTTGCTCTCAACCTCACAATGAAACAATAATACTGCACGACATCACCCTTCGTGCTTTTACTCTCAGCCTCACAATATAAATCAATAGATACGGCACGGCATCACCCTTCGTGCATTAATTCTCATAACATGGCACGACATCACCCTTCGTGCATTAACACTCACAATATGGCACGACATCACTTTTCGTGCATTAACACTCACAATATGGCACGATATCACCCTTCGTGCATTAACACTCACAATATGGCACGATATCACCCTTCGTGCATTAACACTCACAATATGGCACAATATCACCATTTGTGCATTACACTCTCCCTTACCACATAACAATGAACAAATAATGGCATGGAGATAGAATCAACAAGAACAAGCCTTACTTCAACAATGGTTCTACAATACCGATCTCAACTTCGGAATCAATACTCAATTATCACAAAAGCCCGTAAACATAGTAAGAATGATCAATTTAGTAAGTAACTAGTCTAAGCATGGATAGCAGGATCAAAGTAAGCAATAAACTACAAGGAACAAGTCCCACCCGCATGCTTTAACCTGACAACAATGCATAACTACTCGTCACCTCACATATACATTGTACCCAACATCTAAACATGTAGCAAATTGACAAACAAGTCCTAATCCCCCAAGTCAAGGTTAACCACAACACTTACCTGGCTCCAAAAGTCCACTCAAAGCTCAATCAGAGCTTTGCCTCTTAAACAAGTCTCCGAACCAATAGAATATAGCAAATTACAATCCAAATGATTCAAATTAAGTCTTAGGAACTATCCACGATTGCAAGGGATTCAATTTAGGTCATTATTGAAAAGTCAACAAACGTCAACTCCCAGGCCCGCTTGGTCCAATCCCAAAATTCAGACCAAAACCCGATTACCCATTCACCCCCGAGCCCGGTTATATAATTTGTTTTGGAATCCGACCTTAATTTGAGGTTTAAATCCCCATTTTATAAAAATTTCTAATTCTGCTCAAACCCCCAATTTCCACCATGAAAACACTAGATTTTACGTTGAAATCATAGGAAATGTAGTGAAAGATTGAAATAAAATGGATTAGAATCACTTAACAATGATTTGGGGAAGAAGATTTCTTTGAAAAATCGCCTCTAGGGTTTTCATGTTTTTGAAAATTTAAAGAATGAACAAAATCCCGTCTAACTCCCATTTTGATCAGTTGCAGATGTCGCATTTGCGACCTGGGGTTCACAAATGCGAAGCAACAGTCGCAAAAGCGAAGTGTCAGGCCCTGTCCTCGGGAGGCGCGACCAGCGCTCAATCGAGTGAACCTGTTGGAGCAAGCCTGTTAGATACTTTCTCTATCTCCTTATTTACTGTATTTGGTCTCAGACTATTATAGATCGTATTTTCCAGACTTTCTACCCATGATCAAGAAAAGACATGATTTCATTAATTAGACAGAAGGAAGTTCATACATACAACTTTAAATCGTTTCATTAGATATTTCGCCTTTAAGTCTCAAAATACACAGATTCTTATAGTCTGAGTGGAACAAGTGATCAAACACAACATATACTTGTTTAACATTCCCAACACCCATATACAACCCACATAGTGTCTACGGAGCCTCTAAAGATACAAAAGAGAGTAAATATGGTGCCGGCAATAAGGCCCCGACTATACCTCAAAAAGTGACCACAATATAAACAAAAGGTACAATATATGACCCCGGAATAAAATGGGGCTCACTGAGTCCGCTGAGAAGAGGATGCAGCACTATCTGTGATCAACACTGTCTGCTATGTAACCACCTGTATCTATTTAAAGATACAGTGCCCCCGGCAAAAGGGACGTTAGTACTGTCGAATAACACTAGTATATAAAGCTAAACACCAACTCAATAGAAGGAATAATAATACAAGAGGAACAACCAATAATTCAATAAGGGCTTCAAATAATATTAGAACAACAAGTTAAGGATCATATACGTTTTCAAGTCAATTTCCATATTATTAGGTTGGGAGATATTTAGTACCGATATTCCATAATTCACAATACCTCTGTATTCTTACACGGAGTCCGATCTCGACCCGATCGGCTAGGTCATCTTATTTGAGACATTACCATAATTTCGTTATAATTTCCAGCACTGTACCACCATGTGTGCGGCATGGCGTCCGATCACGGCCCGATCGGCTAGGCCATCTCATTTGAGACATCAACCATTTTCACAATTTCATCCACAATACCATCATGTTCTTACACGGAGTCTGATCTCGGCCCGATCGGCTAGTCCATCTCATTTGAGACATCACCCTTTTCAGTCAATCATCTCACATTGTACTTCTTTCATATACTTTCAATTCATTGGCACTAGTGATTACGATTACAAAGTCATTCTTGGCACTTGGCCGTATTTCATAGTTCCAGTTCCTTTTTGTTTTTCCACATTCAAATATCATTATCATTATCCACAACAATAAGGCTTCCCATTCAAGACATTAGATTCACATATGAGCAATTTGGGAATCTTAGGCACATAGAGGCTTTTCATACAATTTGGCATAACAACCTTTATTTCGATCTTGACATGAAGTCTTAACATTCCTAACCCATATTCCACATTTTGAACATATTCTCAAATGTCAAGGTGTCATGATGAACCATTTAGAATAAACATTGAACAAACATCCTTCAACATAACCACATTAGGAATAACCAATTCAATAATGATCAAGGACTTACTCCGATTACATGAACACCATGGGATTCGATTCTAAGAAGAAGGGGGTTTAGCCAACATACCTCAATTGAGCTTCTTAGACTTTAATATGATTCGGAATTCTTAGCAACTTCAATCTATTTTAGAAATATAACAAGTTGGACAAAAATTAGGAAGATGGTCATGATTCTAGCTCATTTGAGCATATTATCAAACACTAGGTGTGCATCAATGTTTTAAGGCACTTTTTGTGAAAGACTCCACCAACCCACACCCCATTCTTTTCTATCTTTAACTCACAACCTCCCCACATACCTTAGAAACACATGCATGCAGGGTAAGAACTCCCATCCCCATGAATTACCTTACTAATGGCCAATTCTAGTTACATTTTGAAATTAAGAGTTTCGGTGATAGAATCTTACCTCTTAGAAATAAGACCTAGGTGCCTCTCTTGATTAAGTGAGAATTGAAGAGCAATTTGATGAAGATCACTTCCTCCCTCTAGGACCCTCTCTCTCACTCTAAAGATATCATTAAATATGATCAAAATGGTCCAAGGTAGGTGTTTTAACGGAATAGGGTCGGGTTTAAAAACCCTAAAAATAAAGCTCCGGAACGGGTTCTGCGGTCGCATATACGACCGCATAATGGTTATGCGGTCCGCACAATGACCACGAAATTGGGGTGCCAAAACTGGAAAAAAACTTATCTGGTCTGCGGTCACTATGCAACCCGCAGACCTATTCTACGGTCACATAATGCACCGCAGAACCTCCCTCCAAAATTCCTAAGGATGATTATATGACCAAAGTGCGGCCCGCGAAATGGTTATGCAGTCGCATAATGGCCGCGAAATTGACATCAACAATGCCCCAAAAAACTATCCCACTCTACGACGAGTCTGCGGTCCACAGAGTGGTTCTGCGGCAGCAGAATGGGCCGCAAACATACGTACTTCTACCCAACATTTTCCTTCACCTCCCAGCGCACTGTTTATTCCAAAAAGTCCCTACTTTGGCATCATGGAATCCGTATTTTTAGGAAAACTTTTATGGGGCCTTATATCCTCCCCCACTTATGATCATTCGTCCTCGAATGAGGATCAGGGTCTACTATTATCACCTTATGCAACTCAGTTTTTCATACCCTACACCAGCAACCCCAAATTTAACTAACTCCCTAAATTTGTAAAACTTTTGCCAGACTTTCCTTTGTAACTAGGCCTATCCACCTGTCAGAAAGCCCCAGAAACACATCTTACAAACATATGCACAACCCAACGACGTAACAAACTCATAACAGTACCAACCGTGGCCTCATAAACAACATATAATCAAAAGGAACACCTTTACATTAACTGAACAAGTGATACAAAATTCATAGGCGACAAGTTCGTAAAAAGAAAGGATTACACAGCTATTCAAATAAGTAAGGATACTTCTTCTTCATTTCTTCCTCGGCCTCCCACGTGGCCTCTTTAAGCTGCTGGTTTCACCATAACACTTTCACGGAGGCAATTTCTTTATTCCTCAACTTTCGGACTTGACTATCAAGAATGGAAACCGGAATTTATTCATATGACAATTCTTCATTAACCTCAATGGTCTCAACCGACACAATAGCTGACGGATCTCCAACTACCTTCTTCAACATAGACACATGGAATACCGGGTGCACTAATGACATCTCGGGTGGTAGCTCAAGCTTGTACGCCACCTCACCGATCCTCTGGATGATTTTGTATGGCCCGACATACCTCAGACTCAATTTCCCCTTTTTCACAAACCGCATAATACCCTTCATGGGGGAAACCTTCAAGAATACCCAATCATCTTTTTTGAACTCTAACTCTCTGCGCCGGACCTCCGAATAGGATTTTTGATGACTCTGAGCATTTTTTAACCACTCCTTTATGATATTAACTTTTTCCATAGCATGATGTACAAGGTCTGGCCCTATCAACTCTGCTTCCCCAATCTCAAACCACCCAACATGTACATCTCCTACCATACAATGCCTAAAATGGTGCCATCTGAATACTTGCATGAAAGTTGTTGTTATAAGCAAACTATATGAGTGGCAAATGATCATCCCAGCTACCCTTGAAATCAAGAACACAAGCACGCAACATGTCCTCAAGAGTCTGAATAGTCCTTTCTGCTTGCCCGTCGGTCTGTGGATGGAAGGTTATACTACGATTTACCTGAGTACGCAAACCTTGCTGAAATGTCTTCCAAAAATTGGCTGTGAACTGAGCCTCTCGATCGAAAATGATAGAAACTGGAGTGCCATGTAGCCTGACTATTTCCTTGATATACAACTGAGTATATTATTCCATTGTGTCGGTAGATTTAACAGGCAAGAAGTGTGCTGATTTCGTGAGTCGGTCCACTATCACCCAAATTGAGTCAAACTTGCGCGGAGTGCATGGTAATCCTATCACAAAATCCATATTAATCATCCCCCACTTCCATATTGGAATTTCTATGTTCTGTGCCAACCCACTAGGCCGTTGATGTTCAGCCTTCACTTGCTGACAATTCGGACACCTTGCCACAAAGTCCGCCACATTCCTTTTTATGTCATTCCACCAATAGATTTCCTTGAGGTCGTGATACATCTTTGTAGAACCTGGATGCACGAAATACCTAGAAGCGTGAGCCTCAGTCATGATTCTTTCCCGGAGATCATCTACATTCGGAACACATAGTCGCCCTTGGTACCTTAGTGTACCATTATCCACGCCAAGAGTAAAAGCCATAGTTTTATGTTTTTGAATCCCCTCCCGCAATTGCACCAAACATGGATCGTTGTATTGCTTCTCTTTGACTTCCATAACAAGTGATGATTCAGCCCTATTTTGCACAATTACCCCTCCTTCACTAGAGTCCGTAAGACAAACTCCCAAACTAGCCAATCGATGGACTGCCTTGGCCAATGGCCTTTGATATATCTCCAAGTGTGCTAAACTACCCATAGATTTCCGGCTAAGAGCATCTGCCACAACATTGGCTTTCCCTGGGTGATATAGAATATTGATGTCGTAATCCTTGAGTAACTCAAGCCATCTTCTCTGCCTCAGATTCAGCTTCTTTTGTTTGAAAATATATTGAAGACTCTTGTGGTCCGTGAATACATCCACATGGACCCCATACAAATAATGACGCCAAATTTTCAATGCAAAAATCACCGCCGCAAGTTCTAAGTCATGTGTTGGATAGTTATTTTCATGATTCTTGAATTGCCTAGAAGCATATGCTATAACCTTGCCGTGTTGCATTAACACACAACCAAGCCCAATTCTTGAAGCATCACAATATACCACGAATTCATCCGTACCCTCTGGCAGGGTCAACACCGGCGATGTAGTCAATCTTGATTTCAACTCCTGGAGGCTCCTTTCACAAGCATCGGACCATCGGAACTTAATCGCTTTCTGAGTCAATTTTGTCAACGGAGAGGAAAGAGTAGAGAACCCCTCTACAAACTTCCTGTAATACCCTGCTAAGCCCAAGAAACTGCGAATCTCGGTGGGCATTGTAGGCTTAGGCCAATTCTTTACTGCTGAAAGTTTTTGAGGATCAACCTTGATTCCTTCTCTAGAGACAACATGACCCAAGCTTGTGACAGATTCGAGCCAAAATTCACACTTTGAAAACTTCGCATACAATTGGTGCTGATGAAGAGTCTGCCAAACTTCCCTGAGATGATCAACATGGTCCTCCCGACCTCGTGAACATACAAGAATATCGTCAATGAACACTATCACAAAAGAGTCGAGGAAAGGCTTGAATACCCAATTCATAAGATGCATGAAAGCTGCCGGGGCATTTGTTAGCCCAAACGACATTACCAAAAATTTAAAGTGCCCATACCGGGTTCTGAAAGCTATTTTCGGAATATCCTGTTCCATGATCTTCAATTGGTGGTACCTGGATCGTAAATCAATTTTGGAGAAGTATCCAGTGCCCTGTAACTGATCAAACAAATCATCTATTCTTGGTAGTGGGTATTTATTTTTTATTATGACTTTGTTGAGCTGCCGGTAGTCAATACACATCCTCAGTGATCCATCTTTCTTCCTCACAAGAGGACCAGTGCGCCCAATGGTGACGCACTCGGTCGGATGAAACCCTTTTCTAACAAATCCTTCAATTGTTCCTTAAACTCCTTCAATTCTGCCGATTCCATCCTGTAGGGCGAAATAGATATAGGCTGCGTGCCTAGCATCACATCAATCCCAAAATCAATCTCCCTGTCTGGCGGAATCCCAAGGAGCTCATCAGGAAAGACCTCCTGAAATTCATTCACAACTGGCACAGACTCGAGTGTAGGCACGTCAGCATTGGTGTCCGTAACCCGGACCAAATGATAGATACACCCCTTGTTAATCATCTTCGTGGCCAGAATTTGGACATTTAATATACTTGTGACAACATCTGGAGAAGCCTCTGCACTCTGGCGACCACTCATAGCATAGAAATGGTTGGGTTATCTAGAACTCTGCGCACCACCCTTAGCTGCACTATGCCCTGCAGGCGCCGGAGGGCCTCGAGCTGGAAGAGGTGCTGAAGATGTAGCAGTTGCAGAACTGGATGGATGTGCTGTGCCCCTACTCGTACCCTGGCGGGATGAACGACACTGCCTCGTAATATGACCCCTCAATCCTCACCAGTAACATATAGGTAAGTCCATGTAGCAGATCCCCGAGTGCATCTTCCCACACCTGGGGCATGGGGGCCTCCGCTGTTGCGAGAATATCCCTCCTGATCGGCCCAGATGGTGGGGTCCCCTACTGCCCTGATTGGGCCTGAAGTGACTCCCCTGCTGCTGACTGTGCCCCGCTAGCAGTGCACTGGCTGAAGTCTGAGCATGAGACTGGGATGGCCCTGATGACCCTCCCCTGAAAGCTGATCTTCCCCCACCAAATGACTCCCCAAAGTTGCTCGCGGACCGGGCCTTGCTGGTACCCTCTCGCTCCCTTCTGTTCTTCAACTTACGGTCCTCTGTAGCTTAAGAAAATGCCATCATCTTCCCATAGTTCATGTCTGAATTCAAGGCAGCTGTAGCGGACTCATTGATAACTAAGAGGCTAAGGCCCTGAACAAACCGTCGCACTCTAGCCTCTATAGTAGGTAACATGTGAATATCATATTTTTCCAGGCGCGCGAACTCTATATGATACTCCCACACACTCCTACTCCCTTTCTTAAGATTCTCAAACTCTACGGCATGGGCTTCCCTAGTCTCGACAGGCAAGAAATGGTCTATAAACGCATCAACAAACTCACTCCACCTCGCTGGAGGGCTCCCCTCCTCCCGAGAGTCCTCCCACAGCTCAAACCAAGAATATGCCACCCCTTTCAGGCAGTAGGCGGCCAACTCCACTCCCTCCGTCTCAGTAGCATGTATAACACGGAGAGTCTTATGCATCTCATCAATGAAGTCCTGTGGGTCCTCCTTGGGATTAGCACCCGTCAACACCGGAGGATCCAACTGCAGAAACCTGTTCACCCTAGAACTAGTAGAATCCCCTTTTGGCTAGAAGATGTGGGTGGAACATTCAACCTTTGGGCCTGTGAAGCCATTATTTGAGTCAGCATCTGAATAGCTCCCCTAAGATCCCCATCAGAAATACCAGAACCGGAAGCTGGGGCTGGAGGTAGAATCGAAATATCGGGTGGAGGAACCGTCACACCCTTAGTAGGTTAAGGAACTGGTGTGGCCTGGTCCGGTGTAGTGGAATCAGGTAGTGTAACAGTTGGGGGATTATCCTCACCCCTCGGGTATTCACCCGCATCATCAAATAGAGGGTCAACTGCCACTCCTAAAGAAGCATTGGCCCCTTGGCCAATTCTTGCTCTCTTCTCAGGTGACATATACTGAATATTAAAGGAACTGGTGTGGCCTGGTCCGGTGTAGTGGAATCAGGTAGTGTAGCAGTCGGGGGATTATCCTCACCCATCGGGTATTCACCCGCATCATCAAATAGAGGGTCAACTGCCACTCCTAAAGAAGCATTGGCCCCTTGGTCAATTCTTCTCTCTTCTCAGGTGCCATATACTGAATGTTAAAGGAATGCACGAGTTAGAGGAGGAACAGTTGCACAATTAGTTTCATCGCACGATCCAGAATATCAAATAAGGTATTATTCCTAAATGTCCAAGTAGCCTCCAACTTATAGATGTGGTCGACAACACACCGATAAGAAGGACTCTACCACACACGGCTCCGAGACATCCTCGTGAGGCGCGACCGACGCTCAACCGAGTGAACCCGGTCGAGAAACCATGTTAGATACTTTCTACCCAACTCACCCACGATCAAAAAAAGACATGATTTCATTAATTAGACAGAAGGAAGTTCATACATACAACATTAAACCGTTTCATTAGCTATTTCGCCTTTAAGTCTCAAAATACACAGATTCTTATAGTCGGAGTAGAACAAGTGATCAAACACAACATATACTTGTTTAACATTCCCAACGCCCATATATAACCCACATAGTGTCTACGGAGCCTCTAAAGATACAAATGAGAGTAAATATGGTGTCGGCAATAAGGCCCCGACTATACCTCAAAAAGTGACCACAATATAAACAAAAGGTACAATACATGACCCCAGAATGAAATGGGGCTCACTGAGTCCGTTGAGAAGAGCATGCAACACTATCTGTGATCAACAATGTCTTCTATGTAACCACCTGCATCCATTTAAAGATGCAGCGCCCCCGGCAAAAGGGAAGTTAGTACCGTCGATTAGCACTAGTATGTAAAGCTAAACACCAACTCAATAGAATGAATAATAATAAAGAGGAACAATCATGAATTCAATAAGGGATTCAAATAATATTAGAACAACAAGTTAAGGATCATATACGTTTACAAGTCAATTGTTATATTATTAGGTTGGAGATCTTTAGTACCGATATTCCACAATTCACAATATCTCTGTATTCTTACACGGAGTCCGATCTCGAACCGATCGGCTAGGTCGTCTCATTTGAGACATTACCACAATTTTGTTATAATTTCCAGCACAGTACTACCATGTGTGCGGCATGGCATTCGATCACGGCCCGATCGGCTAGGCCATCTCATTTGAGACATCAACCATTTTAACAATTTCATCCACAATACCACCGTTTTCTTACACGGAGTCCGATCTCGGCCCGATCGGCTAGGCCATCTCATTTGAGACATCACCTTTTTCAGTCAATCATCTCACATTGTACTTCTTTCATATACTTTCAATTCATTGGCACTAGTGATTACGATTACAAAGTCATTCTTGGCACTTGGTCGTATTTCATAGTTCCAGTCCCTTTTTGTTTTTCCACATTCAAATATCATTGTCATTATCCATAACAATAAGGCTTCCCATTCAAGACATTAGATTCACATATGAGCAATTTGGGAATCTTAGGCACATAGAGGCTTTTCATACAATTTGGCATAACAACCTTTATTTCGATCTTGACATGAAGTCTTAACATTCCTAACACATATTCCACATTTTGAACATATTATCAAATGGCAATATGACATGATGAAGCATTTAGAATAAACATTGAACAAACATCCTTCAACACAACCACATTAGGAATAGCCAATTCAATAATGATCAAGGACTTACTCCAATTACATGAACACCATGGGATTCGATTCTAAGAAGAAGGAGGTTTAGAACAACATACCTCAATTGAGCTTCTCAAACTCTAAAATGACCCGGAATTCTTAGCAACTTCAATCTATTTTAGAAATATAACAAGTTGGACCAAAATTAGGAAGATGATCATGATTCTTGCTCATTTGACCATATTACCAAACACTAAGTGTGCATCAATGTTTTAAGGCCCTTTTTGTGAAAGACTCCACCAACCCATACCCCATTCTTTTCTATCTTTAACTCACAACCTCCCCACATTTCTTAGGAACACATGCATGCAAGGTAAGCACTTCCATCGCCATGAAGTACCTTACTAATGTCTCATTCTAGTTACATTTTGAAATTAAGAGTTTGGGTGATAGAATCTTACCTCTTAGGAAGAAGACCTAGGTGCCTCTCTTGATAATGTTCAAGGTTCTAAGTGAGAATGGAAGAGCAATTTGATGAAGATCACTTCCTCCCTCTAGGACCCTCTCTCTCACTCTAAAAATATCAGAAAATATGATCAAAATGGTCCAAGGTAGATGTTTTAACGGAATAGGGTCGGGTTAAAAAACCCCAAAAATGAAGCTCCTGAACGGGTTCTGCGGACGCATATACAACCGCATAATGGTTCTGCGGTCGCATAGTGTACCGCAGAACCTCCCTCCAAAAAAGTCTAAGTATGATTATGCGACCAAAGTGCAGCCCGCGAAACGGTTATGTGGTCGCATAATAGCCGCGAAATTGACATCAAACATGCCCAAAAATCTTCCCCACTCTGCGACCAGTCTGCGGTCCGCAGATTCTGCCCAACATTTGCCTTCAACTCCCAGCACACTGTTTAATCCACAAAGTCCCTACTTTGGCATCACGAAATCCGAGTGTTTTAGGAAATTTTTTACGGGGCCTTACATCCTCCCCCACTTAAGATCATTCGTCCTCGAACGAGGATCAAGGTCTACTATTACCACCTTATGCAACTTAGTTTTTCATACCCTACACCAATAACCCCAAATTTAACTAACTCCCTAAATTTCCAAAACTTTTGCCAGAGTTTCCTTTGTAACTTGGCCTATCCACCTGTTAGAGAGCCCCGGAAACACATCTTACAAACATATGCACAACCCACTGACATAACAAACTCATAACAGTACCAATCATGGCCTCAAAAGCAACATATAATCAAAGGAACACCTTGACTTTAACTGAACAAGTGATACAAAATTCATAGGTGATAAGTTCATAAACATAAAGGATTACATAGCTATTCAAACAAGTAAGGATACTTCTTCTTCATTTCTTCCTCGGCCTCCCACGTGACCTCTTCAACCGACTGGTTTCGCCATAACACTTTCACGGAGGCAATTTCTTTATTCCTCATCTTTCGGACTTGACTATCAAGAATGGCAATCGGAATTTCTTCATATGACAATTCGTCATTAACCTCAATGGTCTCATCCGGCACAATAGCTGACGGATCTCCAACTACCTTCTTCAACATAGACATATGGAATACCGGGTGCACTAATGACATCTCGGTTGGTAGCTCAAGCTTGTACGCCACTTCACCGATCCTCTGGATGATTTTGTATGGCCCGACATACCTCAGACTCAATTTACCCTTTTTCCCAAACCGCATAATACCCTTTATGGGGGAAACCTTCAAGAATACCCAATCATCTTCTTTGAACTCTAACTCTCTACGACGGACATTCGAATAGGATTTTTGACGACTCTGAGCAGGTTTCAACCACTCCTTTATGATCTTAACATTTTCCATAGCCTGATGTACAAAGTTTGGCCCTATCAACTCTGCTTTCCCAATCTCAAACCACCTAATGGGATATCTACATCTCTTACCATACAATGCCTCAAATGGTGCCATCTGAATACTTGCATGAAAACTGTTGTTATAAGCAAACTATATGAGTGGTAAATGATCATCCCAGCTACCCTTGAAATCAAGAACACAAGCACGCAGTACCTAAACCTTGCTGAAATTTCTTCTAAAAATTGGTCGTGAACTGATCCCCTCGATCGAAAATGATAGAAACTGGAGTGCCATGTAGCCTGACTATTTTCGTATACTATTCTGGTATGCGGTCACTATGCGGCCTGCACACTTATTCTGCGATCGCATAGTGCACCACAGAACCTCCCTCCAAACAGGTCTAGGTATGATTATGCGACCAAAGTGCAGCCCGTGAAATGATTATACAGTCGCATAATATCCGCAAAATTGACATAAAAAATGCCAAAAAAAATGCCCCACTCTGCGACCAGTATGCGGTCCGCAGAGTGGTTCTACGGCCGCAGAATGGGCCGCAGAAATGCGTACTTCTGCCCAACATTTTCCTTAAACTCCCAGCGCACTGTTCAATCTAAAAAGTCCAAAAAAGAATTTCTACTATTATTAACCTCTACGCCTACTTTGGCATCACAGAATTCGGGTTTTTAGGAAAATCTTACAGGGCCTTACACGTGCGTACCTCACATGATACTTTCACTTTGGCCAAGAAGATTTTAAGAGTCAGATACTTTTGCATGACCATGGAAAGCGATAGTATTCGTTACATGCAGAAGTGTCACTAGTGCCAGATTCACGGGGATTTCATCGTGGTTCCACCTAATGAGCTGAATGTAATGGATTCTCATTGGCCGTTTGCCGCTTGGGGCATGGGTGTGATTGGACCTATAGAACCCACCGCATCAAACAGACATCGTTTCATCCTGGTAGACATCAACTACTTCACATAATGGGTCGAAGTTTCTACATACAAAGCCATTACAAAGAAGGTGGTAGAAGATCCATCCGTAACAACATAGTCTGCCGATTCGGGATCCTAGAGTCAATCATCACTAACAATGCAACCAACTTCAATAGAGATCTCATGAGGGAGATTTGTGAGAAGTTCAGAATCGTCCACCGTAATTCCATAACGTACTGGTTGCAAATGAATGGAGCAACCAAAGCAACCAACAAAAACATCAAGAGGATCTTGTGAAAGATAGTGGACAATCACAAACAGTGACACTAGAAATTATCCTTTGCTTTATTGGTTTACCGGACCACTATGAGAACATCCATCGGAGCAACATCATACATATTGGTATATGGTACCGAAGCTATGATACCCGCAGAGGTCGAGATACCTTCTTTGAGGGTCATTCAATAAGACAAGTTAGATGACCCAGAATGGATACGAGTCAGGCGGGAGCAACTTATGCCCATCAATGAAAAGAGAAAATGGATGCAGTATGCCACGGTCAGCAGTAGGATGGCCAGCGCCTTCAAAAAAAAGGTGAAACCTCGGTAATTCACATCGGGGTAGTTGGTTTTGAAGAAGAAATCCCCTCATCAAGAAGAAGCCAAGGGAAAGTTCATGCTGAATTGGCAGGGTCCTTATGTGTGTTGTCGGGAGGAGCATTGATCCTATCAGAAATGGACGACAGAGTTAGCAGAAAGCCCATCAACTCAGATTCAATCAAGATATACTACATTTGAAGACAATAGAATTAGGGTTTGGTTGTAAAGGAAATACGCCCGCCCTGACTTCCCACAGTGGGATACGTAGGCAACCCACGTAGAGTTCGGTCTCTCTCCCTTATATCCTTTCTTCTTTTGTAATAGAAAATCCAAATAGTATTTTGTATGTACTCAGAACTATGCCACGACATGATTTCCTTTGGTAGGAATACGTAGGCAATCAACATCGGATTCAGTCATCTATTGTAATTGAACTACATTTTGGCCTGATTCCATTTGGATACGTAGGCACTATGAGTCAGACTCGGCCACTTCATTTCAATTTCTTATCATTGTGCATATATGTCACGCCCCGACCTCGGGGAGCACGACCGGTGCTCAACCGGGATACCCCAGCCGAGCAAGCCTACTAGATGCCTTCTACCCAACCTAGCCCATTAACAATATAAGAATCAATACAAATAATATACATGAGAAAAGTCAAGTATTCCACATTCTTTTTCCTTTAATCAAAGGATATTCATTTATGATTCCCAAAAATATTACAAGTTTATAGATATAATGAAAAACATGTTTTCCAAATACCAACATTTCTAGTTCAAATCCCAACATCAAATACCACCCTAGTAATGAAAACTTTAAACATAATTGATTTCTTTCCAAGAAATGGAGTAGAATGGTTGGTAATTGAAACACAAGTTAAAATCATAATCTAGTAACACATCATTTATTCTTGAAATACTTTTCCCCAAAAGGGTAATACACAATTTTAACTCATGAATATATAAGAGCTCAAAACACATTGGAAATACTTACAAAGCATAGCATTAGTTAAAATAGCCACATTTAGGCATGACTTGAGTACATGAGCTTTTAGGCAAATCTATTTTTGAAGTCAATTTGGAACAGTTGAATCAAGGCTCATTTCATAACCTTTCTCACATCACTTCATTTCCTTGGCACCATTGGCCACAAACATAAATTTCATCCTTGGTACGTTGACCATACTTTATACCCCCATCTCACTTCTTTCACTTTCAAGCATCTTTATAGATTATCAATAATATGAACATTCAAAATCAAGACCTTAAGTATATATATGAGCAATAGGAGTTTTAGACGCATTGAGTATTCCTTCCAAGTTAAGCATAATGGACTTTCAATTGAAACACGACTCAAAGCCATAACATTTTAATACACATATCATTCTTGAACACATTCCCGAAGGATACCATAACGTGATAGGAACATTCGGAAAATATTTTGAATACATAATTCTCGACACTTTTTTTACTCGGGACAATCGAATTTATTGGGAACAACTCGGAACATGGGAATAAGGAACTTGAGCCAACCATACTTAAAACTTACGGGAACATCATGGAATTCATTTCTAAGAGAGTAGTTTAGCCAACATACCTTGTTGGAGCTTTCCTTAAGTTACTACAACGTCCCAACACTTCTAGCAATAACAATCGATAGGAAGATAGCGAAAAGCGGATAATTATTAGAAGGATTCACATGGTGTAACTCTCTTAGGAATTTTGTCAAACACCTAGTATGAAAAATAAACTATAAAGCTCTACAATGGCCATCCCTTCCTCCTTCAACCAATTTCAACAAGAAACTAACCAAAATGGTTCATTAATCCCACATACTACAATCTATTGTCACATGTATGGCCTATTTCCAACCCCCACAATATACTTGAACTCACAACCTCTTGCATGAAAGCTTAGGAGTAGGACTTACCCGGATAGCTGATAATCTAGTGGTTGACTTCCTTGATTCTTGAAGGTTGGTGCAAGATTGGATGATTAGAATGCTAGATTTTCTCCTTCTCTCTCTAAAATGCTCTTACCTCTCTCTAAAATCATCAGACAATCTTTCCAAAAGAAGCCCCAAAGGCTATTTATTAAAATGGGGTCGGGTTATAAAAATAGAAAAATGAACCCTCCGAACTCAGGTCTACGGTCATAGAATGGACCGCATAACAGATATGCGGCCCGCAAAATGGACCGCAAAAATGATGCCAAGAACTGGGATGGTCTAGATCAGTCTGCGATAGGTCTGCGGTCCGCGGACCATTTATGCGGCCGCAAAATGAACCGCAGAATGAACGGAAAAATAGGGACCGCGAAATATATATGCGATCGCAGAATGGACCGCAAAATGACCTTTAAAATTCAATAACTTTCTGCTCAACTCCACGATGATTATGCAGCCCATGAAACGGTTCTGCGGTCGCGAAACAGACCGCAAAATTGCCTTCTTCTGCAAAATATTTCCATCCACTCCTCAGATCATTCTTCAACCCAAAATGTCCATGCCGTGCAGAGCTTGCAAGACGCGAAGAATTTCTATAGTCCTCAAACACATTAGTCTACCTCGACACCACAAAACCTCAAATTCCTTGGTGAAGTTTAACGGGGACTTACAATCTATTATAATCAAATGATGTTTTGACCTGATTCCATTTGGATACGTAGACTACCTGAGTCGGGCTCGGTCATCATCATAATTCATTTATCATTCTATTACCCTCAAACTACGTTCAAACCTAATTCTGTTCGGATACGTAGGCGGCTCCGTAGACAGGTTGTAGGTGGTGTTTGATGTTGGGAATTAAACTAGTAAGTGTTGGTATTTGGGAAAACATATTTTTCATCGTATCTATAAACTTGTAATATTTTAGAAATCATAAATGAATATCCTTTAGTAATGGAAAAAGAATGTGAAACACTTAAATCTTCTCATATCTATCACTTGTACTGATTCTTATGTTGTTAATGGGCAATGTTAGGTAGAAGGCATCTAGCAGGCTTGCTTAATTGGGGTATCTCGGTTGAGCATCGGTCGCGCTCTCCGAGGTTGGGGCATGATACCGTGGTAGTAGAATAAAAGTGTAATTGTGATAAATGATAAGAGAATGGTGTTTAGGCCTTCAATTGAGTAATGATTCATAGAGAAGGGATTTCATAAATTACACGGGATTAGAATACCCCCCTCCCATAAGATGAACCACATTGGGATGCCATGAACCACGGTTATTGAAGTATAGTATCGCCCTTAGATGGATTAGGCAAATTATTTCAGATGTTCCCCGATGAGACGTGAGCCCTAGTGACAATGTGTTACGTAAGAGGTTTCAAGTTTTCATTGGTAGATTATAGATAAAATTTGAGGTGAATCACCAATCGATGGATAAAAGTTCCAAAGTATGAGATGAGATTAGGCTATCATTTTTAAGATGAATAATAATGAGGAGGCATTAAAGGACTTAGATTTATACATGTAGCATAAGTAGTGAGAGAATAACCTGGAGTTGGGTAGAAGACCTCGATAATAATAAAACCAAAGTAAGAGTTATGGTATAGAATGACCTACCTAGATGCAGTAAATCCATAAGGATAGATAACTGAGTCTATGAAACAAAATATAAAATAGTCGTAAGTTCGACAAAGTACCGAGCGAACAACTTTAGTACACCTGCAGATTCCCAGAGGGACAACTTGTCATAGTACTACATATGTTCACAAAGTGAGGCCTAGAGATTGGCTAAACGCTGGAGGAAAAAGGAGAGAAGATAGCATAGGTGCAGATATAAGGGCAGAGTCGTACAGGCTGCATGACAGAAGGTAGCAACAGTTACGAGATTGGAAGAATTTCGACCACAGGTCGTGGTGTGAGAAATAGGCCTAAAGGGGGGAATGCCCTGGACTTTGGATTTATTCACACAACAGTTTCCTAAATAACAAGGACAATATTAAAGTATTCGTAAGGACTGTAGGTTATGATACTGATAAGCGCATCTTCAACATTCGAGGACGAATGTTCCAAAGGGGGGAATGATGTTACACCCCATAGTATTACGTCGATGTTATACCCCATAGTAAAGGTGGGATTAATTATAATATTACTAAGTCCACCAAGATAGAATGTGGGATATATATATAAGATTTCAAGTAGAACAATTTGGGGAAATTAGATGAAACCTAGTTGCTGCTACGTTTTGGCTTCAAAGTTGCTGCCATCTTTTTAGCTCCATAGTTGATGCCATGTTCTTAGCTTCATAGGTGCTGCTATGTTCTTCATCCTTGAGGTAAGATTTAACTACCACTATATGTATTCAATGTCATCTATGTCTTGTTTAGTTGAATTGATAAAGGTGACTAGGAAAGCTAAGGTTTATCTCCATTGATGAAGTGTTGTAGCTGTTGAACGTTTTTGAGTGGTTTTTTAAGGTATCCTATGGCTGAAAATTGTGAAGTATAGTTGTTTGTGATTGTGGTTGCGTTGTGAGTATAGGAGAAGAGCTAGTAGTGTTTAATTGCCATTGTAGGATGATATGACGCTTATGCACTTTACGTATTCGATAAAATGTCGTAGTGAATCCAATTATTGGTTTATTGATTCCATTGTGATCCAAATCATTTATACAATGTAGATTATCATTCATAGAGCGCACTAGAACTCGTGACCTATTGTTAGACAAGTAACAAAGGTATGTTAAGACTATCCCTTCTTTCCTTTTGGCATGACCCATATGATACAAACGAAACGAGAAAATGCGAAACTTTCACAAATGACTCTATTCTTAGAAGTACTAGGGGTGCCTATGTTCTTGATTCCCCATGTGTCCTATTATTATATCGCACGTTCATGGGTCTCAGAAAATATGTCAGTTGATAAAGTTTATTTCGTGATATTAACCGAAGGCATATTGATCTTATGACATTCCGAGAGATCTTATCGACTTACTTCCTTATGCATTGTATTGCATTGCATTCATTTATACATGTACTTGACCCATGACTAGATGGAATTATATATACATTTATTATATGTATATGGGGTATGGGATGCCCGCAGAGGCTTGACGATGTTATGTATGCATATACCTATGCATGATATAACATTTATACGCATATACATGACACTATAAAGTTTTCATGATTCACTGAGCTATTCAGACTTACAGGTTGAGTCCTTTACTCCATATTTCCTTCATGTCTTTTATATACTTCTTTTAATGCCTTACATACTCGGTACTTTGTTTGTATTGATGTCCATTTTTCCTGGGGACGCTGCATTTTATGCCCGCAAGTCCGGATAGACAGGTTGACAGTCCTCCTAGTAGGCTATCAGCTCAACGGAAGGTGTTGGTGCACTCCACTTGCTCCGGAGTTGCCTATTCGGTCAGTATGCTTTGGACATGTAATGATTTGTATAGCGGGGCCCTGCCCCAGCCTTTATGACATTTATGTACTCTTAGAGGCTAGTAGACAGATGTCATGTATATGGATGACTGTATGGCTTTGTCAGCCTATGTTTTGAGTGTACAAATGATCATTTTGTTCCTTTAGGCCCGTATGTCACATGTAGAAGTTTGTATACCATGTTGGGTCGTCCTATGTCAAGTATTCTCTTATGTTTAATACTAGTTATCTCATGACGGCCTTTCCGGCTCATTTACCCATGATAGTGTAATGACCCGGCCGATGTTTCCCCATTTACTGCTCATTTTGTACTTTATAACTGCTATGTGACTTGGCGGGGTAGTTGGTTTGGGTCCGGTGAGGTTTTGTAATGAATTGAGACACTTAGTCTCAAAGTTAGAAGCTTAAGTTGAAAAGGTAGACCGGATGTTGACTTATGTTTAAACGACTCCGGAATGGAATTTTGATGATTCTGTTAGTTTCGTTTGGTGATTTTGGACTTAGGAGCGTGTCCGGATTGGGGTTTGGAGGTCCGTAGTGGAATTAGGCTTGAAATGGTAAAAATTAGATTTTTGGAAATTTTGACTGGGAGTGGACTTTTTGATATCGGGGTCATATTTCAATTCCGAAAGTTGGAGTAGTTCCATAATGTCAAATGTTACTCGTGTGCAAAATTTGGGATCAATCGAACGTGATTTGATAGGTTTCAGCGTCGTTTGTAGAAGTTGAAATTTCCTTAGTTTCAATAGGCTTGAATCGGGGTGCGATTCATGTTTCTAATGTTGTTTGAGATGATTTGAGGGCTAGACTAAGTTTGTATTATCTTTTAGGACTTGTTGGTATGTTTGGTTGAGGTCTCGGGGGCCTCGGGTTGATTTCAGATGGTTTTCGGATCGAAAATAGGACTTGGTGCATGGCTGAAGCAGGGAGTCTTCTTGTGTGATTGCACCTGCGGAGCTTTGATTGCAGGTGTGAGCTGAGAAGCGCAGATGCGGCCAAGATTGGGGAGGACTGTGGTCGCAGGTGCGAGAAGTTTTCTGCACCTGCATGGCCGCAAGTGCGGCGTGATAGGCACATAAGCGAAGGGTGCGCAGGTGTGATGGGAAATCTGCACCTGCGATTGCGCAGATGCGAGGGTGAGGACCTCAGAAGCGGAAGCCCAGCTCCAGTGGTGCATTGCAGAAGTGAGTGGAATGTCTCTTCTGGGATGCCACGGATGCGGTTAAGTCTCCGCAGAAGCGGAAGGGCTGGACAGAACACTTAAATTCAAGGGTTCATGATTTTACTTCATTTTAAACATTTCAAGCTCGGGTTTGGGCGATTCTTGAGAGGATTTTCGAGGGGTTTGTTAAGGTAAGTCTCTTGTGCTCATTTTTGATCAATAATCTTATTTCCCCATCGATATTTCCACCTAGTTGGTGTGTATTTAATGTGTAAATTGAGAGTTTGAGGCTAGGGATTTGGAGAGTTTGATTTGGGGATTTGGGTGATGATTTGGTGTCGGATTTTGATAAATTTGATATGGTTGGACTCGTGGATGAATAGGCTTTCGGGTTTTGTCAATTTTATTGGATTTTGAGACGTGGGCTCAGGGGCCGACTTTTGAGTTGACTTTTGACTTTTGATTAATAACTTAGTATTGTCTTATGGAATTGATTTCTTTAGCTCGTGTTGATTGTATCGCATTGATTGTGGCTAGATTCGAAGCATTTGGAGGCTGTTTCGCAAGGCAAATATGTGTTGGAGTATAGATTTGCTCGGATTGAGGTAAGTATCACTTTTAAACTTGGCCCTGAAGGTTCGAACCCCCAAATTATGTGTTATATGATTGGTGTTGAGGTGACACACATGCCAAGTGATGGGTATGTGGGCGTGCACCATAAGAACTATGACCTAGACGATTCCATGGAACTATATAGTGGATTTATCTTGGTAATATCCGTGTTTTCATCATGTGATAAAGTAATTGAGCTGCCAATCATGCTAGAAATCATGTATAGGTTATTGATACTGCTAGGACCCATAATAGTCATTTCCTTGTTGTTGACTTATTTATTTCATTGAAATTTAGTACTCAGTCATACTTATTCAATGCATATGATATCTCAGTCTCCGTTGCTATTTATTGCTATATCATATCATCCTTTTTGGGCTAGCTTCACGATATTGTGAGCCAGAGAGAGAGAGAGAGAGAGAGAGACTGGAGAAATTGATGACTGAGTGAGGCTGAGGGCCTGATTGAGAGTGATAGTTAAGGGATCAGGCTACACGCCGCAACATGTTGACTAATTTATAACTGGATCTGGCTTATTATAGCGCTTGGACTGAAGAAGCCCCTCCGGAGTCTGTACATACCCCCAGTGAGCGCAGTGGATTATATTGAGGGATGAATCTTCACTGGACATGGATCTTGTCCGAATCATTTATATATGGGGATGGACCTTCCCCTGGGCAAGATTGGCCTTATACAGTACTGAGTGATTGACTGTCAGTCGACATATATATATATATATATATATATATATGGGATGGATATTCCATGGGCTGGATTGGCCATATACAGTACTGAGCGATTGAGTATTTCGAGAGTGTGAGTACACAAGGCTTTCAGCGTGGTGCATCACATACAACATGTGCATTGGCATGTAGATATTGAGAGGTCATACTCCTCATATCATTCAGAATTTGATCTATTTTACTGTTGAACTTGAAACCATGCCTACATTTCGGTAATGTTATTTCTATATTGAACTGTACCTGTTGAGTTCGTCATTACCTTTCAGTCTGTAGGTTAGATTTGTTACTTATTGAGTTGGTTGTACTCACTCTACACCTTGCACCTCATGTGCAGATCCAGGAGCTTCCGGTCACGGTGGTTGCTGAGTTGTAGAGTACGGATTTTCGGAGACTATCGAGGTAGCTGCTTGGCGTTCGTAGACCTTGACTCTCCCTCCTTATCTTCCATTTTATGTTTTAATTTTTATTTACTATATGGTGTATTAGACTGTGTTTTTATGTAGATGCTCATGTACTCGGCAACATCCCGATTTTGGGAGAGATTTTGCATTAAATTATGATTTCTTACTCTGTTGTTCAAAAGGTTTTCCTTAATTATAACTGCTTTTGTATCTTTCAAAGCTTTAGAGTGTTGTAAATGTCTGTGTAGTCGGCTTGCCTAGTACCATGATAGGCGTCATCACGACAGGTTAGTTTTGGGTCGTGACAAGTTGGTATCAGAGCCTAGGTTACATAGGTCTCACAAGTGATGAGAAGGTTTAGTAGAGTCTTGCAGATCGGTATGGAGACGTCTGTATTAGTATGCTGCCGAACCTTTATGATTTCATTTGTGAAAGTTCCGATTTTTTCATGAGCAGGTTTAGTAGGCTGCCGAACCCTTAGGAAACTTCACATTCTTATATTCTTGTCGTGCAAATTTGTTGATTACAATCACTAAATTTTTGGTGTTCTATTCCCTCACAAATGGTGAGGACACGTACTACCAGACAGGATGGCCAGCCACCAGTACCACCAGCTAGGGCCAGAAGAGGCCAAGGTCACGGTATGGGTCGCGGTAGGGGAAAAGGTGCAACTCGTACAGTAGCTAGAGAAGCACCTGCAGATCCACTAGTTGCTCCGGTCCAGGAGCAGATTTCCAATGTGGTTGAGCCAGCGGGGCCAACTCAGGCACTAGCTGTGCCCATTGTGATTTCGGTCTTTCAGGAGGCGTTGGCGGTCAGACCCGATTCTATGCTATTCTTGCCAGACCGGATGATGTTGCCTCAGATGTAGTGATCACAAGTATTGTCTCAGTATGCCATAGGGATGCCTCTGTATTATTTGACCCTGGTTTCACTTATTTGTATGTATCATCGTATTTTGCTCATTATTTGGATATGCCCCGTGACTCCTTAGTTTCATTTGTTCATGTATCTATGCCAGTGGGCGATACTATTGTTGTGGAGCATGTATATCGATCGTGTGTAGTGACTATTGGGAGATTGGAGACTAGAGTTGATCTCTTATTGCTTAGTATGATTGATTTCGACGTGATCCTCGGTATGGATTGGTTTTCTCCATGTCATGTTGTTCTGGATTGTCACGCTAAGACCGTGACATTGGCAATGCCGGGGTTGCCAAGGATCGAGTGGAGAGGTTCTCTAGACTATGTTCCCAGCAGTTTGATTTCATATTTGAAGGCCTAGCGGATGGTTGCGAAGGGTTGTTTATCTTATTTGACCTTTGTGAGGGATGTTAGTGTTGATACGCCTTCTATTTATTCTGTTCCGATGGTGAGAGAAATTTCGGATGTGTTTCCTGCAGACCTGCCGGGCATGTCGCCCGACAAAGATATTGACTTTGGTATTGACTTAGTATCGAGCACTCGGCCCATTTCTATTCCTCCGAATCGTATGGCGCAAGTTGAGTTAAAGGAATTGAAAGAGCAGCTTCAGGAACTCCTTGATAAGGGGTTTATTAGGCCTAGCGTGTCGCCTTGGGGTGCACCGATCCTATTTGTGAAGAAGAAATATGGTACTATGCGGATGTTCATCGATTATAGGCAGTTGAACAAAGTTACAACCAAGAACAAGTATCCTTTGTCGTACATTGATGATCTATTTGACCAGCTTCAGGGAGCGAGGGTGTTCTCTAAGATTGATTTGAGGTCTGGGTATCACCAGTTGAAGATTCGGGACTCGAATATTCTAAAGACAACATTCAGGACCCGTTATGGTCATTATGAGTTCCTTGTGATGTCGTTTGGGCTGACCAACGCCCTAGAAGTATTCATGCATCTGATGAACAATGTATTTCATCCTTATCTTGACTCGTCTGTCATAATGTTCATTGATAATATCCTGGTGTACTCTGGTAGCCAGGAGGAGCATGCCCAGCATTTGAGAGTTGTGTTGCAGCGGTTGAGGGAGGAGAAGCTTTATGCCAAGTTCTCCAAGTGTGAGTTTTGGCTTAGTTCAATGGCATTCTTAGGGCACGTGGTGTCCAATGAGGGGATTCAGGTGGATCCGAAGAAGGTAGAGGCGGTTCAGAGTTGGCCTAGACCGTCCTCAGCTACGGAGATTCAGAGCTTTCTCGGCTTGGCTGGTTATTATCGTCGCTTCGTGGAGGGTTTCTCATCTATTGCATCACTATTGACCAAATTGAACCAGAAGGGTGCAATTTTCAGGTGGTCGGATGAGTGTGAGGAGAGCTTTCAGAAGCTCAAGACTGTCTTGACCACATCTCCAGTTCTAGTCTTCCCTTCAACTTCAGGCTCTTATACAGTTTATTGTGATGCTTCTCAGATTGATATTGGGTGTGTCTTGATATAGGGAGGTAGAGTGATTTCTTATGCTTCGCGTCAATTGAAGCCCCATGAGAAGAACTACCCTGTCCATGATTTGGAGTTGGCTGCCATCATTCATGCATTGAAGATTTGGAGGCATTATCTCTACGGTGTGTCTTGTGAGGTATTTACGGATCATCGGAGTCTCCAGCACCTATTCAAACAAAAGGATCTAAATTTGAGACAGCATAGATGGTTGGAGATGCTAAAGGATAATGATATCACTATTATGTATCATCCCGAGAAGGCTAATGTGGTGACCGATGCTTTGAGTAGGAAGGCAGTGAGTATGGGTAACCTTGCATTCATTCTTGTTGGTGAGAGACAGCTTGTAGTTAATGTTCAAGCCTTAGCCAACCAGTTCGTGAGATTAGATGTCTCGGAGCCCGGTCGGGTTCTAGCTTGTGTGGTTTCTCGGACTTTCTAATATGATCGCATCAGAGAGCGCCAGTATGATGATCCCCATTTGCTTGTCCTTAAGGACACAGTTCAACACGGTGATGCCAGAGATATTACTATTGTGGATCATATTGAGGATGCATGGTTGGATTTGTGTGCGTAATATAGATGGGCTACATGAGTTGATTCTTGAGGAGGCCCACAGTTCGTGGTATTCCATTTATCCAGGTGTCGAAAAGATATACCAAGACTTGAGGCAACATTATTGGTGGAGTAGAATGAAGAAAGATATAGTGAGATTTGTAGCTCGGCGCCTTAACTATCAGCAGGTGAAGTATGAGCATCAGAGACCGGGTGGATTGCTTCAGAGGCTAGAGATTCCAGAGTGGAAATAGGAGCGGATCACCATGGATTTTGTAGTTGGGCTCCCACGGACTTTGCGGAAGTTCTATGCTATTTGGGAGATTGTGGATCGGCTGACCAAGTCCGCACACTTCATTCCAATTGGGACTACTTATTCTTTAGAGCGGTTGGCTGAGATTTACATTCGCCAGATCGTTCACCTTTACGGTGGGCTAGTGTTTATCATTTCAGATCGGGCAAGCAGTTTACGTCGCAGTTTTGGAGAGCCGTGCAACGAAAGTTGGGCACCCAGGTTGAGTTGAGTACAACATTTCACCCTCAGATGGATGGACAGTCCGAGCGCAGTATTGAGATATTGGAGGACATGCTACGCGCTTGTGTCATTGATTTCGGGGGTTCACAGGATCATTTTCTGCCGCTCGCGGAGTTTGCCTACAACAACAGTTACCAATCGAGAATTCAGATGGCTCTGTATGAGGCTTTGTATGCGAGACAGTGTATATCTCCAGTGGGTTGGTTTGAGCCAGACGAGGCTAGGCTATTGGGTATTGACTTGGTTCAGGATGCTTTGGACAAGGTTCAATTGATTCAGGATCAGCTTCGCACGGCGCAGTCTAGATAGAAGAGTTATACCGACAAGAAGGTTCGTGATGTTGCTTTCATGGTTTGGGAAAAGGTACTGCTCAAGGTTTCACCCATGAAGGGTGTTATAAGGTTCGGGAAGAAGGGAAAGTTGAGCCTTCGGTATGTTGGGCCTTTTGAGGTAATCCGGAGGATTGGAGAGGTGGGTTACAAGCTTGCCTTGCCACCTAGTTTGTCGAGTGTGCATCCAGTATTTCATATTTCTATGCTCTGTAAGTATGTCAGCGATCTGTCTCATGTTTTGGATTTCAGCACGGTTCAGTTGGATGTTGATTTGACTTATGACGTGGAGTCGGTGGCCATTTTGGATCGGCAGGTTCGGAAGTTGAGGTCAAAGGACATAGCTTCAGTGAAGGTGAAATAAAGAGGTCAGACAGTCGAGGAGGCTACTTAGGAGACCGAGCGGGAGATGCGGAGCAGATACCTACACATATTTGAGACTCCTGGTACATTGGACCCGATCGAGGATGAACGTTTGTTTAAGAGGGGGAAGATGTAACGACCCGACCGGTTTTTTTGAGATTTGTAGCCCCGTTCCCCTATTTACTTCCCATTTTTTACTTTATAACTAATATTTGACTTGTCGAGGTAGTTGGTTCAGGTCCGGTGAGGTTTTAGAATACATTGAGACACTTAGTCTCAAAGTTGGAAACTTAAGTGGAAAAGGATGATCGGATGTTGACTTATGTATAAACGACTCCGGAATGGAATTTTGATGGTTCCGTCAGCTCTGTTGGGTGATTTTGGACTTAGGAGAGTGTCCGGATTGTGGTGTGGAGGTCCATAGTGGAATTAGGCTTGAAATAGCGAAAATTAGATTTTTATAAAGTTTGACCGGGAGTGGACTTTTTTATCAGGGTTGGATTCCAATTCTGGAAGTTCGACTAGGTCCGTAATGTCAAATGTGACTTGTGTGCAAAATTTGGGGTCAATCGGACGTGATTTGATAGGTTTCGACGTCGTTTGTAGAAGTTGAAATTTGCTTAGTTTCAATACGCTTGAATTGTGGTGCGATTCGTGTTTTTGATGTTGTTTGAGGTGATTTGAGGGCTCTACTAAGTTCATATTGTGTTTTACGACTTGTTGATATGTTTGGTTGAGGTCCCGGGGGCCTTAGGTGGATTTCGGATAAAAACTGGGACTTGGTGCATAGCTGAAGCACGTAGTCTGCTGGTGTAATCGCACCTGCGGAGCTTTGCTTGCAGGTGCGAGCGGAGGAGCGCAGATGTGGCCAACATTGGGGAGGACTGTGGTTGCAGGTGTGAGATGTTTTCCGCACCTGGGTGACCGCAGGTGCGGCATGATGGGCGCAGAAGCGAAAGGTGAGCAGGTGCGATGGGAAATCTGCACCTGCGATTGCGCAGATGCGAGGGCTAGGACTGCAGAAGCGGAGGCCCAGCTCTAGTGGTTCACTGCAAAAGCGGGTGGAATGTCGCTTCTGCGACGCCGCATATGTGGTTAAGTCTCTGCAGAAGCAGAAGGGATGGACAGAACACTTGAATTCAAGGGTTCACGATTTTGCTTCATTTTAAACATTTCAAGCTCGGGTTTGGGCGATTCTTGAGAGGAATTTTGAGGGGTTTCTTGAGGTAAGTCCCTTGTGCTCATTTTTGACCAATAATCTTGTTTCCATATTGATTCTCCCACCTAGTTGGTGTGTATTTAAGGTGTAAATTGGGAGTTTGAGGCTAGGGATTTGGAGAGTTTGATTTGGAGATTTGGGTGATGATTTGGTGTCGGATTTTGATAAATTTGATATGGTTGGACTCGTGGATGAATGGGCTTTCGAGTTTGGGGACTTTTATTAGATTTCGATACGTGGGCCTATGGGCCGGCTTTTGAGTCGACTTTTGACTTTTGATTAATAACTTAGTATTTTGCTTATGGAATTGATTCCTTTAGCCCGTGTTGATTGTATCACATTGTTTATGGCTAGATTCGAGGCGTTCGGAGGCCGTTTTGCAAGGAAAAGGTGTGTTGGAGTAGAGATTCGCTCGGATTGAGGTAAGTGACACTTCTAAACTTGGCCCTGAGGGTTCGAAACCCCGAATTGTGTGTTATATGATTGGTGTTGAGGTGACGCATATGTAAAGTGACAGGCGTGTGGGCGTGTATCGTAAGAACTGTGAACTAGTCGATTCCATGGAACTGTATAGTGGATTTATCTTGTTAATATCCGTGTTTTCATCATGTGATAAAGTAATTGAGCTGCCAATCATGCTATAAATCATGTTTAGGTTATTGTTGGTACTGCTGGGACCCATTGTGGTCTCTCCTTGCCGTTGACTTATTGATTTCATTGAAATTTCGTACTCAGTCATATTTATTAATTGCATATCATATCTCAGTCTCCGTTTCTATTTATTATTATATCATATCATCCTTTTTGGGCTAGCTTCACGACATTGTGAGCCCGAGAGAGAGACTGGAGAGATTGATGACTGAGTGAGGTCGAGGACCTAATTGAGAGTGATAGTTATGGGATCGGGATGTACGCCACAGCATGTTTACTGATTTATGCCTGGATCTGGCTTATTACAGCAATTGGGCTTAAGGAGCCCTTCCGGAGTCTGTACACACCCCTAGTGAGCGCGGTTAATTATATTGAAGGATGGATTTTTCCCGGACATGGATCTTGTCCGAATCATTTATATTTGGGGATAGACCTTCCCCTAGGCTGGATTAGCCTTATACAGTACTGAGTGACTGACTGTCAGTTTTTTATATATATATATAAATATGGGATAGATCTTCCATGGGTTGGATTGGCCATATACAGTACTGAGTGATTGAGTATTCCGAGAGTGCGAGTACACGAAGCTTTCAGCATGGTGCATCACATGCAGCATGTGCATTGGCATGTAGATGTAGAGAGGTCATACTCCTCATATCATTCAGAATTTGATCTATTTTATTGGAATTGAGTTTAACTGTTGAACTTGAAAGCATGCCTATATTTCTGTACTGTTATTTCTATATTGAACTGTACCTGCTGTGTTCGTCACTACCTTTTATTCCAAATGTTAGATTTGTTATTTATTGAGTTGGTTATACTCACGCTACACCCTGCATCTCGTATGCAGATCCAGGTGCTTCCGGTCACGGTGATTGCTTAGTTGTGGAGTTCGGATTTTCGAAGACTATCGAGGTAGCTGCTTGGCGTCCGCAGACCTTGACTCTCCCTCCTTATCTTCCATTTTATGTTTTAGTTTTTATTTTTATGTAGATACTCATGTACTCAGTGACACTCCGATTTTGGAAAAGATTTTGTATTAAATTATGATTTCTTACTCCTTTGTTAAAAAGGTTTTCCTTAATTATAACTACTTCCGTATCTTTCAAAGCTTTAAAGTGTTGTAAATGTCTATGTAGTCGGCTTTCCTAGTACCATGATAGGCGTCATCACGACAGGTTAGTTTTGGGTCGTGATAGATAGTATGATAAGAAGATACGTTGGTACTTGGTGGAGTGAGGCACCGGGTGCCCGTCGTGACCCTTCATTTTGAGTCGTGACAATGAAGGTACATTTTCTTAGCCAAAAGTACAACACCAACAGTATCCAACTCAAACAATGAGGCAACAGTAAACAACAAACAATTATCTAAACTCAACTAAAGCATTCAGATCGTGACAATTGTGTGATAGAGAAACGGAAGTGAACTCCCCATCACAGCCCCGAACTAGAAAACCTGATTATAGAGCACAAAGCAGTGGAGTTTAACTTCAAAGCTTCAACAAACAAAACAACAGTAAAGAAACCCAACGACAGCTATAGGACTGTGTCCTTGACCACAAGTCGCCGAAAAATTAAAGGCACAAGATTAATCAAATAAAACAACCCACGTCTCATAAACAGAGACCCGTCAATGAGAAGCAGTGATCTCACTAGTGAGGGACACAATTTTCGACCAGACGAGCGGCAGCAGTGGTTGTTGGCGTTACTTTAACGGCGACCGCTGAATTAATGCCTAACCTCAAGGAAACCATCGCTGGCATTTGTGTTTCCGGCCAAACCTACCAGATCTCGTTAAGCTCTGGCCAAAGACGAGCGACAAAGATGAGAAAGGAGAATAAAATAGGGATGAGAAAGATACAAAGACAGAAGTAGCAGGGGTGATGGCCAACGTTAATGGAGGTCAGCCCCCTCCAGCGACTTCATCTACGGCAGCGATGGTGAGGAGAATGGATGAGAGAGGAGCAGTGGCAGTTGCAATGATGTGAACCATAGTCGTCGCCGGTCATCACCTCCGGTGGCGGCAGTCATGAGAGCTGGAGAAGATGGGGAGTTGCTAGCTTTCTCTCAACATGAGAGAGAGATGAGAGATAGACATAGGCGATTGTCTCTCTCCAAAGTGAGAGGTGAATGGGACTAGGGTTTTAGAAGACCCTTTTAATAAAATATGATGGTAATTTTTGTGTGTGTATAAATGTGAGTGTGGGGTGGCAAACTTAGGGACCAAGTTTTGGAAAATAAAAAAAAAGGTAAAAATATAAAAGAAAACATGTGGTCAACAATGTAAAGGTGTAATGTCACACCAATGTCACATAAATGTCATTATCATGTGATCACATCAGGTCACATCAAGTGACTTATTAAGATGTCTTGTCGCATCAAGTGTGTTTTCATCTCAGATATTGACGAGACACTGGTTTTCGAGTGTATTTGATCCATATTTGAGATAAATTCTAGCGGCCTCCTTGTAATTAAATAAATTGTATTATAAGAATTAAAAAATAATTATTTAATTAGAAAATCTTGTAGTATTTATTTGAAAATATAACTACTACAATTGTGTCATATTGATTATTATTTTATTTTTTGAAAAGACAATAAATTAATAGAACATCCTAATATTTGAAGAATAGGACAATTATCAATAAATTATTTAATATTTATTAAAATGCACAAAATGGTAGTATTTAACTAACTGTAATAAAATTATAGCAACTCCCATATTTTATAAAAAATAGGAATAATTATTAATAAATTGCGTTAAAGCTAAATAATGTGCAAAAAATATATTTTTATCATTATTTTGACTAGGAAGCATGTAGAAGTTACTTTTAAACACGGAGGGTCAAAATTGACTGTCAACAGTTGCCCCTCTTTGACCGGAGATGATGTAAGAGTCTTCGGGCAAAGGAATCGACACCATACTCAATTTTGACCCGACATGACAGAGTGGGGGGATGAGGAGGTTTTGAAGACTGTGAGCGAACTCTGGTATTTGAGTTGCCTACATATCTCAGGTGTAATGAGAATTGGGTCGCGTGTAGTTCTGGAATGAAACTGAGTGCTACTTGTGAATTGTAGCCTCATGGGATGGAAGAAAAATGTTCGGGGATGAAAGAATTCGTGTGATCTCGACATTACTTCCAAAATTGCCCCAGTGTCAGACTATGGTAACACTGGGACGTGGTGTTGGATGGACGGATAGATTGATTGACTAGATTTTGATGGATGCGGTTGGGCTCTGTGTAGAGTTTTCCTACATATCTCGAATGTAATAAAAATCAGGCCGATTGTAGTTCGAGAAGCGATGGATGATTTGATTTTAACTTTTGATTTGAAAACTGCCCCAGCATCAAAGATGGCACACTGGATGTTTTATTTGACTATGAGGGTTCGGATTACCTACACACCCCGTGTCAATAGGACTTAAGAACAATACTTGGGACATGTCATCAATTGCTGTTTGGAAAGATAGACATCTGTCCTCAAAACCTGCCGCTATTTATTTGCTAGAAGATAGTTCCACGTTGTGTTGCGTTTTTGGTAAGTAGGGTTGACGATGTGTGGACTATGCTTCTGTTTGGCTTGAGGAAGATTGATATGTGATTTTTTGAATGAAGTAGGGTCCCGTGTTGGAACTCTAATTCGAGAGGGATCCGATCTAGATACCGGTTTGAAGTAGTTTTTTGAAGGAAATTCAGAATGTATACCGGTCCGAAGTGATCGGAGCACTTAAATGAAAACAGGAATTTCGGGCTGAGTACTGGTCCGAAGTCATAGGAGCACTTAAATCTAAGATACCCGTATTAGAAGGTGGGCGCCTGTAAAATTGAACTTGAAATCAAATGCACATTGTTCAGGAGGGCGCCTGGAAAATATGGCTTTGAAATGAAATGCTCATTGTTCAGGAGGGCGCCTGGAAAATTTGAACGTTGAAATGAAATGCTCATTATTCAGGAGGGCGCCTGGAATGGGGCAAGAAGCTATTTTTTTTCTATGTAAGAAAATTGATGAAGAGGGTTTTGTTATTAATGATTCAGGTAGGTAATAGAAGCACAATGATAGAATTTAAAATGATGTGGCCGAGTCTAACTTAGACTGCCTGCATATCCGAATGGAATTAGGCCAAAGCGTAGTTTGATTATGATAAATGACTGAATCCGATGTGGATTGCCTACGTATTCCTACCAAAGGAAATCAAGTCGTGGCGTAGTTCCGAATGTATAGCAATGATTTTCTTTTGGTTTTCTATTACAAGAGTGGGACCGGACCCTACGTGGGTTGCCTACGTATACCCCCGTGGGAAGTCAGGTCGAGGCGTAGTTTTGTTAGAACAAAATCTAGCTCCACCATCAACAAAACTTGACTTTTTGTTTTCTGTGTTTTTTGTTTTTTTGTAGCTTTTTCTTAGAGAATATTTGAAAATTGAGAAGTAAGGAAAGTCTGTGATTTTGTTGATCGGTCATCTTTTTGACTTGACTTTGGTCAGTGCCAATAATTGGTTTTGTGCATAGGAATTCCCACCATATACTTTCCAGCAAACCGAGATCAACTTATGGGTAGTTTCTATAGCTTCGAGTGGTACCTCGAGTATACCTAAGTATCGACAAGAATTGTTCATCTTGCTTTAATAAAAAGTTTTGAATTCTACCTATCCTCAAGTTTCGAGTGACTCACTGCAAAGAAAGTCCTAATTTTCACACATATTTGAAGTATTTCTGTATTTTAACTTTAGGACATTTTTTCGAAGCACACTCACACTCAGAAAACTGTTCAATGCATGCAGTTGAGATACACTCACACTCAGAAAGATGATAACTCGTGTGCCAATAATATGAATATCTAGTGTGGTCACAGGCTCAATATCACAATTTGCCCGGCATGGTCACAGGCTCAATATTACAATCCGCAAGCTGCCAGTCCGACCCATATCACATATAAAGCAGATGTGCAAGAATACATGTACATGATAAAAGAATATCAAATCTCATAATCCTGGACTAGTATAAGTGACATGCTAAGGTGTATTCATGTGCAAGTGTGATATCATAGCTCAAAATAGTGAATACATCAAAAAATAGCATTTATCAAGCTGAATCAGGAGATTAACCTATGTACAACCTCAAACTTGACTCAAATAGCTCACAACAAAGGGGTACAGTAATGACCCAACCGGTCATTTTGAGAATTTATATTTCGTTCAGTTATTTGAAATCTTGAGCAGCATCGTATGATGTATTATGACTTATGTGAATCGTCGGTTTTGGTTTTCAGGTTATTTAGAATTGATTTGGAAGAATGAATTTCATTGATGAAGCTTCTAGTTGAAAGAGTTGACCAAGTTTGACTTTTGTGAATTTGACCCCGAAACTAAGTTTTGAGGGCTCTGTTAGGTTCGGATGGTGATTTTGGACTTGGACATATGCCGGAATTGCATTTGGATATTTCTAGAAGGATTCATCGCTATTTGGCGAAAGTTAAAACTTTGGAGGTTTGGAAAGTTCATAAGTGTGACCGGGAGTTTGACTTTGATGATATCAGATTCGAATTATGGTTCCGGGAATTGGAATAGCTTCTTTATGTCATTTAAGACTTGTGTGCAAAATGTGGGTTCATTCCGAATTGATTTGATATGTTTTGGCACGAGTTTTGGAAGTTGAAAAGTTCAAGGTCCATTAAGTTTGATTCGAGGTGCGATTTGTTGTTTTGATATTGTTATGTGTGATTTGAGGCCTTGAGTAGGTCCTTATTATGTTACGAGACTTATTGGTATATTCGGACAGGGTCCTGAGGGGCTCGGCTGAGTTTCGGACGAGGTTCAGATCATTTTGGAACTATTTGGTTAAGCCTGATTTGGTAGGGATTCTAGTGTGATCGTACCTGCGGAGCTATGGGCGCAGGTGCGGAGCCGCAAAAGTGGCAGAGTGGTCGCAGGAGCGAAAAGGGCTATGTTTAGAAGCATCGCAGAAGCGAAATTCTGGGCAGCATTTGCGTTATCGCAGAAGCGATGGATGGGGCGCAGGAGCAAACAACGATTTTTGAAGCAAATATCATCATAAGGATTGGGGTAAGTGTTCTACACTCGGTTTTGATTATATTTCGTGATTTTATCTTCATTTTTTGTAATTGGATTATGAGTTTTAAAGAGAAAATTGGGAATTTTTGCCTAAAGTTTCATAGAGTGAGTTTTTAAATTTTGAATGTCGATTCGGAGTCGAATTTGAGTAAAACTAGTATGGATGGACTCGTATTTGAATGGGTTTTCGAATTTTATAAGTTTTATCGAGTTCCAAGGCGGAGGCCCGAGTTGGGCTTTTGGGGCGATTTTGGGCTTTTGATTAAAGATTCAATCTTTATCGATTTTGGGCTTTTGGGGAGATTTTTGTGGTACTGTGTAGTTACCTGATCTTATCTGTAACCATGAAATCTCTACGTACTAGAGCTATTGAGCTGTGATCTATGTTAGAAACCATGTCTAGGCTACATGCTTATTCTATTGGGACCCACCGAGGTCATTTCTGTTGTTGAGTTATTTGCTTACATTGTAATTTCATACTCAGCCATGTTCATTCATTTCACATCATATCTCAGTCTCTGTTGCTATGTATTAACACATCATATCATCATTTTTGGGCTAGTTTTATGGCATTGTGAGCCCGAGCAACTGGAGAGATTGATAACTGAGTGAGGTCGAGGGCCTGATTGTGAGTGATATTATGGGATCGGGTTGCACGCCGCAGCATGTTATATTGATTTATGCCTGGATCTGGCTTATTATGGCACTTGGGCTGAAGGAGCCCCTCCAGAGTTTGTACACTCCCAATGAGCACAATTGATTATATTGAAGGATGGATCTTTCCTGGGAATGGATCTTGCCTGGAGCATTTATATTTGGGGATGGATCTTCCCCGGGTTGGATTGGCCTTATATAGTACTGAGTGACTGACTGTCAGTTGATATATATATATATATATATATATATATATTTGGGATGGATCTTCACTGGGTTGAATTGGCCATATACAGTACTGAGTGACTGAGCATGTCGAGTGATTGAGCATGATGAGTGGAAAGTGTGAGACAGTGAGATTGAGTACTCTGAGAGTGTGAGTACATGAGTTCATCACTGAGATACATTGCATTTGACATGCATACTTGAGATACATGCATAGAGATGCATTTCTTTCTGCCACTCCGGTTTTGGTGTCATTCATGATTTCACCTGCATATTGACATGTAGGCATATAGATGTATTTTCCCCATGCCATTTGATAATGAAACATCTTATCTGTTGTTGAAAAGTTTTTGGGAAAAATCACAGTTTTCATACTTACTCATAAATTTGGTGATTCGGCAAAGGATTTGGGTTTTCACTAATATACTTGAAAAGCAGGCCTATTTTTCTGGAACTATGAACAAGCTGAGCATTTTATCTCTGACCTACTTCTTTTATTACTTTCATTATGTTGTTATGAACAGTTCTTAGCTATTGGTGTTGAACCCCGACCTGTGTTCCAGCTCATCACTACTTTTAACCTAATGTTAGGTTTGCTACTTATTGAGTACATGAGGCCGGTTGTACTCATACTACACTTCTGCACCTTGCGTGCAGATGTTGGATGTTGATGTTGCTATGATCGACGGGAGCTGGATTTGAAGATGTACCTGCGTTTTGGTTGTAGCTGCCTCTTGTTCATGGTAGCCTTAGATTTATAAAAATCTGTTTATGTGCATTTCGAACAGATGATGTATTTATTTCATACCAACTTTGTAAATTCTAATCTTAGAAACTCATGATTTGTACTACCAGTCCTTGGGAAATTGTTTGTATAAAAGCGATATATTATCATTTCTTTTCTTAATAAATCTCATTAAATTGGATAGTTGCTAATTGTCTTACCTGGCAGGTTGGGTTAGGTTCCATCACGACTAGGTGGATTTTGGGTCGTGACAGGTACAAATAAGAGATACATCACAGTATGAGGCTTATCAATCAATTCAAAGCACTGCCACGAGCATGGATAAATACCCCGGTGCTCGCACATGGGCTCAACCCCCATACATATGCGCACCCATAGTACGTAGCTATCACAAACAACTCAGGCAATTAGTGCCTCAACCAAGTTTAGATGGGATACTTAACTCAAACCAAAACAAATATCGAGCAAGCCAAACAACACTTTAGAAATTCCATCCCGTGCGTATCAACCTCTGAACGGCTCCAAACTAGCCAAAAGCAACTCAAAAACATCAATGATACCATATGAGACAACCCTGAACGATAAAAATAGATTCTTTACTCAAACTCAACTAAACATTCAAACCTAGGCTCGCACTCGGAACCTGACAAAGCTCACAAATTCCGATAACCTATCCGAATACGAGTCCAACTATATTAATTTCACTCAAATCTGACTCTGAATCTATAACGACCCGGCCGGTCGTTTTGAGTATTACAACCTCGTTTCCCCATTTACTACTCAAATTATACTTTACAGTTGTTGTGTGACTTGCTGGGGTAATTAGTTCGGGTCGAGTGAGGTTTTGGAAGGAATTGGAACATTTAGTTCCAAGGTTTAAAGCTTAAGTTAAAATAGTGACCGGATGCGGACTTATGCGTAAATGACCTCAAAATTTAATTCTGATAATTTCAATAGCTCCGTATGGTGATTTTGGACTTAGGAGCGTGTCCGAAAAATTATTTGGAGGTCCGTAGTAGAATTAGGCTTGAAATGCCGAAAGTTGAATTTTTGGAAAGTTTGACCGGGGGTTGACCTTTTGATATCTGGGTCAGAATCCGATTCTGGAAATTGGAATAGGCCCGTAATATGAAATGTGACTTGTGTGCAAAATTGGAAGTCATTCCGGATTGATTTGATGTGTTTCGGCACAAGATATAGAATTTGAAAGTTCAAAGTTCGTTGATTTTGAATTTAAGGCATAATTCGTCATTTCGATGTTGTTAGGTATGATTTGAGGCCTTGAGTAGGTCTGTATTATATTATGGGACTTGTTGGTATGTTCGGACGGGGTCCCGAGGGGCTCGGGCGAGTTTCGGATGGCTAACGGATCCATTCGGACTTAGGAGAAAAAGCTGAAGTTTCTGCCATCTGATGCAATCGCACCAGCGGAAATTACATCGCAAGTGCGAGCTCGTAGAAGCAATCCTGGCAAGCGCAGATGTGGGCAGGGACTGTGAGGCATTAGTCGCAGATGCGATGAAAATTCCGCACCTGCGTGAACGCAGATGCGGAAGATTGCGCGCAGAAGCGAGATGGCTGGAAGCTGAAGAGTTTCGCATCTGCAATGTCTTTCCCGCAGATGCGGCCTCGCAAATGCGATGGTTTCCTCGCAGATGCGCAAACTGGGTAGGCAAGTGGAGTCTGCAAATGCGATATTTTGATCGCACAAGCGGATGCGCAGATGCGCAAATCTTGTCCGCAGATGCGGAAATCGCTGGGGCAGAACCTTAAAATTCGAGGGTTCAACATTTTCAACCATTTTCGGATTTTGGAGCTCGGGTTGGGCGATTTTGGAGAGAAAATTTTCTACACAACTTGGGGTAAGTGTTCTTAACTCCCTTGTGATTATATTCCATGAATTAATCTTCATTTTTGGTGTAAGATTATTGAATCTTCAAGAGATATAGAAGGAAATTTCTATAATGTCACAAAATGAATATTTCAAGTTTGAATAACGATTTGGAGTCGGATTTGGGTGAAATTAATATGGTTAAACTTGTAATTGGATGGGTTGTCATATTTTGTGAGCTTCATCGGATTTCAAGACGTGGACCCCACAGGGGATATTTGGGGCGTAATTTTGAATTTTATGGAAAATATTAGTATTTTGATATGGAATTAATTCCTATAATTTTTGTGGGATGAATCAAATTATTGTGACTAGATTCGAGCCATTTGGAAGTTGGTACGCGCAGAATGGAATTTCTGGAGCATTGCTTAGCTTGCTCGACATTGGATTTGGCCTGTTCGAGGTAAGTAACTCTTCTAATCTTGGAGTTGAGGGTATGAACCCTGAATATATGTATTTCGTGAATTGTTGGGAGGTGACGCACATGCTAGGTGACGGGAGTGTGGGCGTGCACTATAAAAATTATGACATAATTGTTTCTGTGGAATTTTGTAGTTAAATGATCTTGGCATTTCCATGCGGTTTTATGAGTTAAAGAAATTGAGCTGAAAAGCATATTAAAAATTATGTTGAGGCTATGTCCAGTATTATTCGGATCCACAGGGATCATATTGTTGCGAATTATTTATTTTAAATTGAAAATTTATACTCAGTCATATTCATTTCGTTGCATATCATATCTCAGTCTCTATTGTTATTTATTGATATATCATATCATCATTGTTGGGCTATTCTCATGACATTGTGATCCCATGAAAGAGAGACTGGAGAGATTGATGACTGAGGGAGGCCAAGGTCCTGATTGTGAGGATATTTTGAGATCGGGCTGCACGCTGCAGCAGACCATGTTGTCTTTATATATATTATTATTATTATTGCACGTGAGTTGACCGTGCGTTCTTATATTATTATTGCATGTGAGTTGGTCGTGCAGCACGTGAGTTGGTCGTGCGGATCCTTATATTATTATTACACGTGAGTTGGCCGTGCGGATTCAGATATTTATATTATGGCACGTGAGTTGTACGTGCACCAGGTGAGTTGTAGGAGCCCCTCATGAGTCTGTACACCCCTAGTGAGCGCAGTCGACTATAAACAGGGATCGGGTTGCACACCGCAGCAGGTATTGTATAGCGCTGAGTGATTGAGTGTGCTGAGCATAGTGAGAGAGAATGCGAGACAATGAGATTGAGTACTCTAGGAGTGTAATGAGTGCAATCTCTGAGATACATTGTATTGACATGCACACATGACATATATGCATAGAGATGTGTTTTCCTCATGCTGTACAGTATCACATTATTCATGATTTCTCTCACATGTTGACAGATGGGTATAGTGATGCATTTTTACACGGGTTATCCGGAAGAAAAATGAAACATATTGTTTATTATTGAAAAGATTTTTAGAGAAATTTATTATTTTCAAACTATTCATATTATTGGCAACTTCGGGAAAAGATTTGAGTTTTCACTAATGGATTTGAAAGGAAGAACTATTATTTTTGAAATTATGATTTGGCTGAGCATTTTATCTCTGAGTTACTTTTGGTATTATTTACTTATTGTTGTTATGGACTATTGTGGACTATTGGTTTTGGACCTGACCTTGGTAGAAGCTCGTCACTACTTTCAACCTACGGCTAGGTTTGTTACTTACTCAGTACATGGGGTCAGTTGTACTGATACTACACTTCTGCACATTGCGTGCAGATATTGGCTGTCGTTGTTACTGTGCTCGATGGTTGCGGGATCTAAAGATGTACCTGTGTTCCTGTTGTAGCTGCCTCTTGTTCAGGGTAGCCTTAGATTTATAAAAGCTCTGTTCATGTATTATTCAAACAGACTATGTATTTATTTTATTTCCGCTTTGTATACTCTATTCTTAGAAGCTCATGATTTGTACTACCAGTTCTTGGGGAGATGTATTGGTTTTAGAAATTTTCTTTTAATTAATTTCATTGGAATTGGATTGTCGTAAATTGGCTTACCTAACGGGTTGCATTAGGTGCCATCACGACTAGTGGGATTTTGGGTCGTGACAGAATCGATGTTCAAATCTCAAATATTCAAATTAGGAAAGTTTAGACAAAAACCCCCCAATTTCTCTTTTGAAATCATCAATAAAATGCCAAAAATTATGGAACATAATCAAAACCGAGTAAAACGTACTTACCCCCAATGCATGTGGTGAACATCCTCTCAAAAATCGCCCAAACCCGAGCTCCCCAACTCAAAATGTGTATAAATGAACAAACCCTCGAAATAAATGGAACCTGCCCATGCACTTTCGCATCTGCGAACCAGTAGCCGCTTCTGCGACAGAAGCTCCGCTTCTATGGAAAAATCACTTAATGCCCCACCACTCACCTGCGAACCAAGTTCTGCTTTTGCGACATCGCAGGTGCGAGGATTTCTCGCTTCTGCGGAAAACCCAACCAAGCTGCCTTCCGCTCTTGCGCAACACTTCCTCCTTTTGCGCTCCCACATATGCACTTCATACTCCGCATATGCTATGTTCTCTCCAGCCTAGCCTTTCACCTGTGCCAAACAATCGCATCTGCGCCCTCGTAAATGTGTCCCCTACACTGCATCTGCTGACACAACCCATCTCCAGCTTTCTTCGCAGGTGCGTCCATTACCTCGCTTCTGTGACCACATGAAGGTGCATTTATCTAAATTTTAGTTTCCGCTTCACATATTGTTTTTTGGGTATTTGAATTACCATTTGTTAATAATTTTTTGTATTACTATTATTATATTATTAGTATCATCATCACTATTATTACTATTATTATTATTATTATTATTATTATGACCTTTTAATTAAATAGTGACTCAATTACTCTCTTAAGACCAAACCCAAACAACCTATTTCTAGCTCATCCCAATAAAGTCATCTTTCCTTAGTCTTACTACCACCCCTGGCCCACCAAAACAATTAACCACAAATCCAAACATTACATTGCCGAATTCCTTTCCTTGAAACATTCCCGTCAACCCCCATTCCCGTCAACCCCCACTGGTGCCGACATCTCCACGCCTCCTCTTTCTAATCTTTCATTTAATTAATTTATAAATCTTCCGTTCTTCTTTCCTTTTTCCATTTTTTTTCTCTTTCTAATTCTAATCTATCAAGCCCCAACAGAATTCCTCAATTTAGAGACGAGATTATTGCCTAATTTTTGGTAAAGATTGTGGTTCAGTGTACCGTGGTTTATATGGAAAGAAAATCTTGATAATTCAAGCTATCTTCTCGGACGAATTTAAACAGCTTATGAGAATATACACCTAGCCTCAATTTTTCATTAATGGCTATAATTTCGATTTTCTATTAGTCAGAATCTTTTTCCGTTCCTTTTCCTACCAATTTGATTTACAAAGTAATTACTTTTAGTTTTTCTCCCAACGGTTCTTTCTCAAAATATTCTCTTTATTTTTGGATAATTTCTTTCCATTATGGTTGCAAAGCTTAACACCAATTTTTTAAACTAGAAATACCGTTGTTATGGAGGCTGTAAAGGGGGCTTTTTCATCACTACTTTTGACCATTACTATTCACGACCATTGTAACATTTTTACTAAGATTCATTACACTTGCTGCTCTTTGATTCTTGCTTTGTCGGCTGTAAGTCGAGTCAAAATTTGTTTTTTTTATTTCCTATCGGTATTTGGAATTTTTCTTGTTGTTGCTGATTAGAGTTTATCGCTGAGATGGTTTGGTTTATTTCTCTGATCGTGGGCTATTCATTTGGATTTTTGGTTTTCTTATTAATTCGGCACTTCGCGAACTAGTTAGTCTTTTAAACTATGCATTACGATTCCTTACGTGGTAGTTGTACGTAGAGCGTTGCCTTTAATTTAATTTGAGGTAATTTGAGCTCTTACCCGATCTTTGATGATGTTGACTAATTAAAATAGAGTTATTTGCAAATAGGTGCCCTAACGCATCTTAAAAATCGTTTAATGCCCTTTTAAAAGAGTTGTCACATGTCGAAACCCGCTTTCGCGAGAAAATAGGGCGCAACAACATGGCGACCCTGCTAGGGACACTTTGGTTCTTACCATAACGGATTTTGTTTCTATGTGGGATTTTGGTATGATTTCATTTCTTTTTAGATCAATTTTTTATTTTCTTTTGTTTGATTTACTTTCTTATTTTTTTTGTTTACCTTTATATGTGTCTCATAATTTTACTGTTTTATTTGTGGCTTTCTTTGTATACCTCCCTCTGCATTCCCTTGGTTGTTTATTTTTCATAAATGTCTTTAAGTAAATTTAGTTATTATTTTTAATTATTTGTTTAATTAATATAATATTTTTATTTTTACTTACTTTCGCATATATCTTTGTTTACTTGGCGATTATATTTTAATTTACTCTTCATGTACATCCTCTTCCTCTTTCCCTTAATTGTTTATATTTCAATTACTATTTATTTTTTCCTTTCGTGCACATCCTCTTTTCCTTAGTTGTCTACATTTTATGCATATTTTTTTGCTCCCTCCATTATTTGTTTATTTTGAAGCATACTTTATTTTTCATGTATATCCTCTTCCTCTTTCCCTTATTTTTTTTTTAAAAAAAATGCTTTGTTTTGCCTCTTTTTAATGATTTTTATGCATATCCTCTTTCTCTTATTATTTGTTTACTTTGAAGCATGCTTTATTTTTTATGCATATCCTCTCCCTCCTTCCCTTATTTTTTTTTAATTTTTAAAATGCTTTGTTTTGTTTTCCATGTATATCCTACCCCTTTCCTTTATTTGTTAGATTGCGTCTCTATTTATTTTCTTTGCTTTTATTAGTTAACATGTTTTAACCATCTCTCTGGTTTATTTGTTTAAGTTTTATTGATTGTATTTACTTTACATTTATCGCTTTCTTTAGTTTATGCATTCTTTTATCGCTTTCTTTCAAATTGACTCTATGTCTAATATTTTCAACTATATTTGCTATATGTTATCGCTTTGATAACTGTCACCCCGTTCATATTTCGTCCACTTGGAAATTTTTTACACTAGCACACTTGTAGCGGTTGCGTATTTTCACGGCCATGCACTCTCAAAATTCCTTTTAAGGAAAAGTTCTGTGAGTAGGTCAGTCAGCGGTGCGCCGATGGTCACAGACTTTCCTCTTCCAAGTTGTCCGCTTGGGGGAACCTTTGGTCTAAACAACCTATTCATGTTCCATAGAGCCCAACCTGATATGATTTCTTTTTTAGAGAAATCATGTTTTCTATAAATTTAGATCGACTTAATATCCTTGTTATATTAAGTCTGATAGTATGACTATGTCCAAGTCCAAAGGGGTCTACGACCCTAGAAGGATCTCATCATAATTTATTTGCATTTTGAGGAATGAACGTGCCAATATGCCGACTATTGTCTCTCAATTAATCAAATCTAGGAGGGAAAAGACTAACTCATTCAAAGCATCTTTGTCTCTTGTGCCATCCCACTTATTTGTATATTTATATATGTATCTATTTTCTTTCTTACATGTCTATATTTTTGCTTGTTATTTATTTCAAAGTACTCTGGACGTACTCTCTCAAATCACTCCACGCTTAACACGATCAATTCTAGGATAGTTCTTAGACTTCTATTCCTAGTCTAAAACTACGCAAAATCTTGGGCCCGAACAAGTTATTTTCCTATTCCCCGGGCATATTTTCTTGTCAAACGATGTTTCGTCTCAGCTTTTCTCATGTGGGTATAACTCTTTCAAAATAAGATGTTTTACCCTTCAATTACTGCTACCCCCTATTCAACTCAGTTCAGATCATGCATAGGGCTATCATGTTTGGATATTATTTTCGTATCCCAACTTATGAAATATTCGAGTCATATAAAACCTTCTTAACTTTGATTTTTCTGACTTTTCGCCAAATTGGCATAATATTCTATTTCAAAAGAGAGGATACTTCTCTTATTTATACAATTAATCAGTGCTCTGTCAGAGTAATTTAACTCTATCTTCTAGTCAAATGCAACTAATCTTGTTCAGACATTATGGTCTTGTTTCTTGCATATCGTGCACCTTATTTTTACGTCCAAGACATAACATCTTAAGTCCAAGTAAGTTAGACTTTTGCATTTGCTTTTGGCACTTCGTTTACTAATTTCTAAAATATTCGCATGAGTCCCAAATCATTAAGATTAATCTCTGTGCATTTGATGAATCATAGAGACCTTCTCGAGAACTACAGTCTCAATGGTCAATACCACTAAAGAGATACGTATTACTCTACCAATCTCCACCCACCCACACGTGATACTCTTCTAAAATTATTATGTCAAAGCTTGATCTCGTAGTCATACTCTATCCTTTTGGAGCATTCACCAGAACTTCAATAAAGGACTATCAGATCATATAAATCTTGAACTCTCAAGTGATTCTATAACCTTCCAATACGAGCTATGTTAGGTAACCCATTATTGGGTTCAGTCTCATTATAACAAAAACTACATTTCCCTCCAAAGATGAAACTAGGGCAAAAATTTTGAGTTTCCTCAAAATTTGGGATTGTATCATCAGTCTTCGAAAAGGAATGATAGGTACAATAACGTCAAGAATTTCTCAACAGACATACATTGCAAAGCACGAAGATCACCACATGCATGTGGATATATACCACAAAGCACAAAGTCTACATCTTTATAAGGCTAAAAATTGCTTTCTCTTATTTACACAAGGCTAACCACTACCTTTCTCTACTTGTATAAGGATAAACACTGCCTTCTCATCATTTGCATGAGGCTAAGCTCTGCTTCTGTTCTTGCATAAAGCTAAGAACTGCCTTTCTCCACTCGCATGAGGCTATGTTTTGCCTCTAATCTTGCATAACACTAAGTGTTTCCCTCCCCTACTTGCATGAGGCTAACCTCTGCCTCCATTCCTGCATAAAACATAGAACTGCTTTTCCCTGCTTGCATGAGGCTAAGCTTTGCCTCTAATCTTTCATAAGGCTAAGTGATGCCTTCCCCTACTTGCATGAGGCTAAGCTCTGCCTCCATTCCTACATAAGGCTAAGCAATGCCTTCCCCTACTTGCATGAGGCTAGGCTCGGCCTCCATTCCTTGCATAAGGCTAAATACCGCCTTCATCCTTGCATAAGGCTAAACATTGCCTCACATCATTTGCATGGCTGAAAGATTGCCGCATACTGCATTGCATGGCTGAAAGATCACCGCACACTGCATTGCATATATGAAAGATCGCCCCATACTACATTGCATGGTTGAAAGATCGCCCCATACTGCATTGCATGGTTGAAATATCTCCCCATACTGCATTGCATGGCTGAAAGATCGCTTCATACTGCATTGTATGGCTCAAAGATCGCCACATATTGTATCTGCATGGCCCAAAGATCGCCTCATACTACATCTGCATGGCTAACAAATCACCTCATACTGCATCTGCATGGCTGAAAGATTTCCCCATACTGCATTTGCATGGCAGAAAGATCTCCCCATATTGCATAGCATGGCTGAAAGATCGCCCCATACTGCATTGCATGGCTGAAATATCGCCTCATACTGCATTGCATGGCTGAAAGATCTTGTGATGACCCAAAATATCATCTTATATTTTAGAACTCAAATCTGTACTCTTAAGCCTTAAAAATCTCATTTTTACCCTCTTCGATTTGCGTACGCAGTCCGGACATGCTTCTGGAAAGCTTTTATGTTGAAAATTGATAAAAATAAGAATTTATGCCTTAAAAGTTGATTTTAGTTGACTTCGGTCAAAGTTTTTGGTAAACGGACCCGGATCCATGTGTTGACAGTCCCTGTAGGTCCGTATTGAATTATGGGACCTGGCGTATGCCCGGAATCAAATTCAGAGGTCCCTAGCTTGAGTTATGAATTTTTGAAAAAAAACATTAAAAGTCTGAAAATTATTTATTTTTAAGAATTGATTGATGTTTGGCATTATTAGTACCGGGTCCGTATTTTGGTTCTGAAACCCGGTACAGGTTTATTATGATATTTAAGACTTGTCTGTGAAATTTGGTGAGAAACAGAGTTGATTTAACGTGATTCAGACATCCAGATGAGAAACTAGAAATTTTAAAGTGTTATTAAGAATTTTATTTGATTTGGTGCTAAATTTGGAGTTCTAAGTGTTATTTTAGCGATTTGATCACGCGAGCAGGTCCGTATGATATTTTTAGACTTGTGTGCATGTTTGGTTTGAAGCCCTGAGGGTTCGGGTGAGTTTCGGATAGGCTACGGGATGTTTTGGACTTAGAATTTCTGTTGTTTTGTTGTTGCTGGTGCAATGGTATTTTGTGTTTCACGATCGCGAAGCAACTCTCGCGATCGCGAAGCGTAAACTAGGCTGGGAGGTAATTTCTTCTTTGCGAACGCGAAACATTAGGGGTGGTACCCTTCGCGAACGCGATCCGTCTCCCGCAAACGCGATAGGTTAAGGGACCTGGGGGAGGAAGTCATGTTCTTCTATGCGAACGCGTCCACTGGGTCACGAACGCGAAGGCTTGGGAGGAGCTTCCTTACGTGAATGCGTAGAAAGGCTCGCGAAAGCGAAGGCCTTAGGCCGCTGTGCATCGCGATCGCGACAGGCCTCTCGCGAACGCGATGAAGGCCTGTCCATTGTTTTAAAACAGACTTCAAAACGGGATTTGTTAAAAATTTCATATTTTCTTCCATAGAACTCGGCCTAGGGCGATTTATGAAGAAGGATTTCGACACCCAATCATAGGTTTGCACTTTCTAACTTGTTTTCTTCAATTTCCATCATCGTTTATTGAATTCCTAGTCTTTAATCTTATATTTTAAGGGTAGAAATTAGGGATTTTGGGGGAATTGGGAATTTTACAAATTTGGGGATTTAGACCTCGATTTGAGGTCTAATTCCGGAACTAACTATATACTCGGGCTCGAGGGTGAATGGATAAATGAATTTTAGTCCGAACCTCGAGTTTTGACCAAGCGGGCCCGGGGTCGATTGTTTCGACTTTTTGGAGGAAATTTTGAAAAATTTAATTTATGTAATATAATTGATTTCTTTAGCAATATCTGATATTATTGAGTCATGTTTGAATAGATACGAGTGGTTTGAAAGTAAATTCCAAAAGGAAAGCAGTGATTGAGAATTAAGTGGCCTTCGGAGCGAGGTAAGTGTTGTGTCTAATCCTGACTTGATGGAATTAAGAACCTTAGATTACTTGCTAAATGAAATCCATGTGAGCGACGTATATGTGAGGTGACGAGTACTTATGCGCCGACAATTTACCTGTTTTAAATGTTTCTCTGTTTTTCTTATATTGTCTCTTTCCTATGCCTAATTGATACGTATTATACTAGTGTTGTTCAATTTATCGTTCTTATCATGTTTACGGATTTTCTGGTGATAATTGAGTTTTTATTTCAAAGTTGAGATTGATATTATGGAACCAAATGTTGAAGTAAGGTTTGTACTTGTTATTCTATCTCCATGTTGTTATTTATGCATTGCATTATGGTAAGAGAGAGTGTTAATGCACTAAGGGTGATGCCGTACCATATTGTGAGAGTTAATGCACGAAGGGTAATGTCGTGCCATATTGTGAGTGTTAATGCACGAAGGGTGATGTCGTGCCATGATATGAGAGTTAATGCACGAAGGGTAATGTCGTGCCGCTTCTGTTTATTTATTGGTGAGATTGAGAATAAAAGCACGAAGGGTGATGCCGTGCATTTTTCCTTTACTGTATTCACTATTCCTGTCGATACGTGGTATATTGACTGCTCCAGTGATCATTCTGTTGTAGTTCTTTATCGTGTATTCCATCTTAGTATGTTCCCCTCCCGACATTTCCTGTTTAGTTCTTCATTTATGTTATTTGTATATACACTATTAAATTATACAGGTTGATTTGTAGGTGCCTTGCCTTAGTCTCGTCACTACTTCGTCGAGATTAGGCTCGACACTTACCAATACATGGGGTCGGTTGTACTGATACTGCATTCTGTACTTTTTTGTGCAGATTTTGATATCGGCTCGGGTTGATCGAGATTTTGCTATTGGTCTGCTGTCTGGAGACTCAAGGTAGATCTGTCAGCGTTCACATACCTTGAAGTCCCCGTCTATCTTTTCTGTTCTACTATTTCTTTCATTCAAACAGTTGTATTTCTTTCAGACTATTACTTGTAGTTAATTCTAAAATACTCGTGAATTGTGACTCCAGATCCGGGTGGTAGTAATTAATACAGTTTTATGATATTCTGCACTTATTATATTTTATCTTAGTTAATTATTATTAATTACTGAATGGAAATAAGGAATTGGTTTAATGATTTTCTAATGTTGGCTTGTCTAACAAGTGAAATGTTAGGCACCATCATGGTCCCGTCGGTGGGAAATTCTGGGTCGTGACAAGTTGGTATCAAAGCACTAGGTTGCCTAGGTCTCATGATTCATGAGCAAGCTTAGTAGAGTTTGGAGGATCGGTACGGAGATGTCTGGGCTTATCTTCCAGAGGCTATGAAGTTTAGGAACAAATTTCACTTTTATTCTCCTCTGTTGTGCGATGTTGCTTTCTCAGTACTAATTGAACTCTTCTACTCTTATTCTCTTGCAGATGACAAGAACACGTACCACTTCCTCAGTTGAGCAGCAGCCAGAGCCTCTAGTGGAAACTCCTACGAGGGGCAGAGGTCGAGGCCAAGGCCGTGCCAGAGGCCGAGGTAGGGGCAAGGATTAACCCAGATCCCGAGCAGCAGCCCCAGTAGTGGAGCCTCAGATAATCTTGATGAGGAGATTCCAGCTCAGACTATTCCTGCCGGACCAGCTCAGGTTCCGTAGGGGTTCATTGCCACCCCAGTACTTCAAGACGCATTGGTCCGTTTGGTGGGCCTTATGGAGAGTGTGGCCCAGACTGACGCATTTCCTATGGCACCAGCAGTAGCTCAGGCTGGAGGAGAAGCCCAAACTCCCACCACTCCCGCTCCGGAGCAGATAGCTCCCCAGTGTCAGGCTCCAGCAGCTCAGCCAGTCGGATTAGTTCAGCCAGTTATTGCGGCACAGGTCGGGGATGGGCCGGCTATGTCTTCTGAGGCTTTATGGAGATTGGACAGGTTTAGCAAGCTCTTTCCTATTCACTTCAGTGGTGCTCCTTCAGAGGACCCCCCAGGAGTATCTTGACAACTGTCACGAGGTCCTATGAAACATGGGTGTAGTGGAGACCAATGGGGCCCAATTTGCTGCATTTCAGATGACTGGTTCCGCCAAGAAATGGTGGAGAGATTACTTGTTGACTAGACCAGCTGGGTCGCCTGCTCTTACTTGGGACCAGTTCTCCCAGCTCTTCATAGAGAAGTTTCTGCCTATCTCATTGAGAAAGGAGCGTCGCCGTCACTTTGAGCGTCTCCAGCAAGGCAGTATGACTGTTACCCAGTATGAGACCCATTTTTTGGATTTGGCCCGTCATGCTATTCTTCTGCTTCCCACCGAGAGAGAGAGGGTTAGGAGGTTTATTGATGTACTTGCTCAGCCTATCAGATTGCAAATGGCTAAGGAGACTGGGAGTGATATTGCTTTTCAGGCGGCTGCTAATGTCTCCAGACGAGTCGAAATGGTTCTTGCTCAGGGAGGTCAGGGGTCTGACAAGAGACCTCGTTATTCCGGTGAGTTCAGTGGTGCCTCATCTAGAGGAAGATGTACTTTTGGTAGAGGCCATTCTCTCAGGCTGTTTCATTCAGCGCTCTAGGCATCCCACGGTGCCTCAGGTGGTCGTGGCCCTCAGATGCATTATTCCGACTAGCTAGCCTACAGTGCACCACCAACTCCTATTAGTGCACCTCCACTCCAGAGCTACCAAGGTGGTTATTCAGGTCGATGGGGTCAATTTCAGGGTCAGCAGTCACAGTAGTAGAGATTATGTTATACTTGTGGTGATCCGAGGCACATTTTTAGATTTTGCCCACAGGCAACGGGCAGCTCACAGCATCAGAGTTCTCATGTCATGGTTCCGGCACCAGTTGCTGCACCACCTGCTCAGCCAGCCAGAGGCAGGGGTTAGGCAGCCAGAGGTAGAGGCCAGACTGTTAGAGGTGGAGGTCAGGCCGTTAGAGGTGGAGACCATCCAGTTAGAGGTAGTCCCAGGGATGTAGTTCAGAGTTGTGGGGCCCAGCCCCGATGTTATGCCTTCCCAGCCAGGCTTGAGGCTGAGTCATCTGACGTTGTTATCACATGTACTGTTTCAGTTTGCAGTAGAGATGCTTCAGTTCTATTTGATTCGGGGTCTACTTACTCCTCATATTTGGTTGTTTTCCGTGATTCGTTGAGTGTTCCTGTGTGTGTGTCCACACCAGTGGGGGATGCTATTATTGTAGATTGTGTTTATCGTTCGTGTGTGGTCACTATTGGGAGTCTTGAGACTCGTGTAGATCTTCTACTTCTCGATATGGTTGATTTTGATGTCATATTGGGTATGGATTGGCTGTCACCTTATCATGCTATATTAGATTGTCACACCAAGACGGTGACCTTAGCCTTGTAGGGATTTCCTCGATTAGAGTAAAAAGAGACTCTTGGCCATTATACCAACATGGTTATCTCTTATGTGAAGGCTCGGCATATGGTCGAGAAGGGGTGTCTAGCTTATTTGGCTTATGTCCGCGATTCTAGTGCTTCTTTCCATGGATTCAGTGCTGGTTGTTCGCGAGTTTCCAGAGGTATTTCCTGCAGACCTGTCGGGGATGCCACCCGACAGGGATATTGATTTCTGCATTGATTTGGCTCCAGGCACTTAGCCCATTTCCATTCCGCCATAACGCATGGCCCCGCCAGAGTTGAAAGAACTGAAGGAGAAGTTGCAAGATTTTCTTGATAAGGGCTTTATTAGACCTAGTGTCTCGCCCTGGGGTGCACCTGTGTTGTTTGTGAAGAAGAAAGATGGATCGATGAGGATGTGTATAGATTATCGGTAGTTGAACAAAGTCACCATCAACAACAAGTATCCATTGCCAAAGATTGATGATTTATTTGATCAACTTCAGGGTGCCAAGGTGTTTTCAAAGATTGATTTGAGATTTGGCTACCATCAGTTGAGGGTGGCAAGGTTCCTAACAGCTTTTCGGACTCGGTATGGGCATTATGAGTTTCTAGTGATGTCATTTGGGCTGACAAATGCTCCAGCAGCATTTATGGATTTCATGAACCGGGTGTTCAAACCCTACTTGGATGCCTTTATGGTTGTGTTTATTAATGATATCTTGATCTACTCCCACAGTCGAGAGGAGCATGAGCAGCACCTTCGAATCATTCTTCAGACTCTGAAAGACAGCCAGTTATAGGCTAAGTTCTCAAAATACGAGTTTTGGTTGACTTCAGTTACTTTCTTGGGTCACGTTGTATCAGCAGAGGGTATTCAGGTGGATCCTAAGAAGATTGAGGCAGTTCAGAACTGGCCTAGAGCCACATCAGCTACAGAGATCTGTAGTTTCTTAGGGTTGGCAGGCTATTACCGTCGATTTGTGGAGGGGTTTTCATCCATAGCAGCCCCGTTGACCAGATTTACCCAGAAGGGTGCCCCGTTCTGGTGGTCAAACGAGTGTGAAGCGAGCTTTCAGAAGCTCAAGACTACTTTGACTACAGCACCGATATTGGTGTTACCCACAGGTTCAGGATCTTATACAGTATATTGTGACGCATCTCGTATTGGTCTGGGTGCGGTATTGATGCAGGGTGGCAAGGTTATTGCATATGCTTCGCGACAGCTGAAGGTTCACGGGAAGAATTACCTTGTTCATGATCTAGAGCTGGCAGCCAGTGTTCACGCGCTGAAGATTTGGAGGAACTATCTTTACAGCATGCCATGTGAGGTATTCACTGATCATCGGAGCTTGTAGTATTTGTTCAAGCAGAAGGAACTCAATTTGAGGCAGAGGAGGTGGCTGGAGCTATTGAAAGACTATGATATTACCATATTGTATCATCCTGGGAAGGCCAATGTGGTGGCCGATGCTTTGAGTAGAAAGTCAGTCAGTATGGGTAGCCTTGCATATATTCCAGTTGGTGAGAGACTGCTTGCATTGGATGTTCAGGCCTTGGACAACCAGTTCGTGAGGTTGGATATTTCTGAGCCCAGCCGTGTTCTAGCTTGTACAGTTGCTATGTATTCTTTGTTTGAGCGCATCAGAGATCGGAAGGATGACGATCCTCATTTACTTGTCCTTAGAGACACAGTGTGTCACGGTGGTGCCAAGCAGGTTACTGTTGGAGATGACAGAATTTTGAGAGTGCAAGGTCATATTTGTGTGCCTAATGTGGATGGACTTCGTGAGTTGATTCTTGAGATGGCCCACAGTTCCCGGTATTTTATTCATCCGGGTGCCGCCAAGATGTATCAGGACTTGCGACAACATTATTGGTGGAGGAGGATGAAGAAAGACATAGTTGCATATATAGCTCGGTGTATAAATTGCCAGCAGGTAAAGTGTGAGCATCAGAGACCTGGTGGATTACTTCAGAGGTTAGAGATTCCTGAGTGGAAGTGGGAGTGTATCACTATGGATTTTGTTGTTGGACTCCCACGGACTCAGAGGAAGTTCGATGCAGTTTGGGTCATTATGGACAGGCTGACTAAGTCAGTGCATTTTATTCCTATGGCAGTTACCTATTCCTCGGAGCGGTTGGCAGAGATTTACATTCGTGAGATCGTCCGTCTTCACGGTGTGCCCGTGTCTATCATTTCTGATCGAGGTACGTAGTTTACCTCGCACTTTTGGAGGGCAGTTCAGCGTGAGTTGGGTACGCGGGTTGAGTTGAGCACAACATTTTATCCTCAGATGGACGGGCAGTCCGAGCGTACTATTCAGATCTTGGATTATATGCTCCGCGCTTGTGTTATAGACTTCGGAGGATCGTGGGATCAGTTCTTGCCCCTTGCAAAATTTGCCTACAACAACAGCTACCAGTCGAGCATTCAGATGGCTCCCTATGAGGCATTATATGGTAGGCAGTGTCGGTCGCCAGTTGGGTGGTTCGAGCCGGGAGAGGCTCGGTTGTTGGGCACAAACTTAGTACAGGATGCCTTGAATAAGATCAAGATTATTCAGGATCGATTCGCACATCTCAGTCCAGGCAGAAGAGTTATGCAGACTGTAGAGTTCGTGATGTTGCATTCATGGTTGGAGAGAGAGTGTTACTTCGGGTATCACCCATGAAGGGTGTAATGAGGTTCGGAAAGAAGGGCAAGTTGAGCCCTAGGTATATCGAACCTTTTGAGATTCTGGAGAGAGTGGGAGAGGTGGCTTACAGGCTTGCGTTGCCATCTAGTTTAGCAGTTGTTCATCCGGTATTCCACGTGTCCATGCTTCGAAAGTATCACGGTGATCTGTCCCATGTGTTAGATTTCAACTCTATCCAGTTGGACAAGGATTTGACTTACGAGGAGGAGCCGGTGGCTATTTTAGCCCGGCAAGTTCGCCAGTTGAGATCAAAGGGTTACCCTTCAATTCGAGTGCAGTGGAGAGGTCAGCCTGTTGAAGCAGCTACTTGGGAGTCCGAGTCCGATATGCGGAGTAGAAATCCCCACTTTTTCACCAGCCCGGGTACTTTTCTATGTCCGTTCGAGGACGAACGGTTGTTTTAGAGGTGGAGAATGTGATGACCCAAAAGGTCATCTTATGTTTTAGAACTTGAATCTGCGCTCTTAAGCCTTAAAAATCTTATTTTTACCCTCCTCGATTTGTGTGCGCAGTCCGGACATGTTTCCGGAAAGCTTTTATGTTGAAAATTAATGAAAATAAGCATTTATGCTTTAAAAAGTAATTTTAATTAACTTTGGTCAACATTTTTGGTAAAAGGATGCGGATCCGTGTTTTAATGATCCAGTTGGGTCAGTATCGAATTATGGGACCTGGGCGTATGCGCGAAATCGAATTCGGAGGTCCCTAGCTTGAGTTATGAATTTTTGAAAACAAATTAAAAGTCTGAAAATTATTTATTTTTAAGAATTGATTGCTGTTTGGCATTATTAGTACCAGGTCCGTATTTTTGTTCCGAAGCCCGGTACAGGTTCATTATGATATTTAAGACTTGTCTGTGAAATTTGGTGAGAAACGGAGTTGATTTGACGTGATTCGGACGTCCAGTTGAGAAAATAGAAATTTTAAAGTGTTCTTGAGAATTTCATTTGATTTGGTGCTAAATTCGGAGTTCTAGGTGTTATTTGGGCTATTTGATCACGCGAGCAGGTCCGTATGATGTTTTTAGACTTGTGTGCATGCTTGGTTTGGAGCCCCGAGGGCTCGGGTGAGTTTCGGATAGGCTATGGGATGTTTCAGACTTAGAATTTCTACTGTTTTGTTATTGCTGGTGCACAGGTATTTTGTGCTCTCTCGCGATCGCGAAGTGTAAACTAGGCTGGGAGGTAATTTCTTCTTCACGAACGCGAAGGACTGGTCGCGAACGCGAAGCATTGGGGGTGGTACCCTTCGCGAACGCGATAGGTTAAGGGACCTGGGGGAGGGGGTCATGTTCTTCTACGTGAACGCGTTCACTGGGTCGCGAACGCGAAGGCTTGGGGAGAGCTACCTTACGCGAACGCGTAGAAAGACTTGCGAACGCGAAGGCCTTAGGCTGTTGTGCATCGCGATCGCGATAGGCCTCTTGCGAACGCGATGAAGTCCTGTCCAGTGTTTTACAACAGACTTCAAAACAGGATTTGTTCAAAATTTCAAATTTTCTTCCATAGAACTCGACCTAGGGCGATTTTTGAAGAAGGATTTCGACACCCAATCATAGGTTTGCACTTTCTAACTTGTTTTCTTCAATTTCCATCATCATTTATTGAATTCCTAGTCTTTAATCTTGTTCTTTAAGGGTAGAAATTAGGGATTTTGAGGGAATTGGAAATTTTACAAATTTAGGGATTTAGACCTCGATTTGAGGTCGGATTCCAGAACTAACTACATACTCGGGCTCGGGGATGAATGGGTAAATGTATTTTGGTCCGAACCTCGAATTTTGACCAAGCGGGCTCGGGGTCGATTTTTTCGACTTTTTGGAGGAAAAATTGGAAAATTTAATTTATGCAATATAATTGATTTCTTTAGCAATATCTGATATTATTGAGTCATTTTTGAATAGATACGAGTGGTTTGGAGGTGAATTCCAAAGGAAAAGCTGTGATTGAGAATTAAGTGGCCTTCGGAGCGAGGTAAGTGTTGTATCTAACCTTGACTTGTGGGAATTAGGAACCTTAGTGTAACGACCCGGCCAGTCGTTCCGAGAGTTGTAGCCCTGTTTTTCCCATTTCTTCTTATTTATGTGTTTTTCAGCTATGTTGAGTTGTATCGAGTTGGTAATCTGGGTTCGGAGTGGTTTTGGAGTGAAATGAACACTTAGTCTCTTAGTTAGAAAGTTAAGTTAGAAAAGTCAACCGGAAGTTGACTTATGAATAAACGAATTCGGATGTGGATTTTTATGATTTGATTAGCTTCGTTGGGTAATTTTAGACTTAGGAGTGTGTCCGAAATGTAATTTGACGGTCCGTGGTAGAATTAGGCTTGAATTGGCGAAAGTTGGAAGTTTAGAAGTTCTTAGGCTTGAATTCGAGGTTGATTTGGTGTTTTGGTATTGTTTTGGGTGGTCTGAATGTTCGACTAAGTTCGGCTAGTGATATATGACTTGTTGGAATTATTGTTTAAGGTCCCGAGGGCCTCGGGTGAGTTTCGGATAGGTTTGGGTTGTGTTGCGCTCGTTTTTCTTATGTTTCGACGCCGTTTCTTCAAGCATAAATAATATCATATTGAACAAATGAGCTCCAATTTCTATTTTGATTGAATCATTAGATCCGTATCGTAATTACAGACCCGTAGCAAAAAGAATCATCAAATTTGGACATCGTATTAGGATTTTATGGTTATTTTACTAAGAATTAGGTTGCCAGGTTTTTCAGAATAATTACGACATTGCCACTGACGGTGTATTTAAAAATCTGCACGAGTTGCAAATATTAAAACCTACATATCTCATTCATTATAAGGTCAAATTGAGTGATTCAAAAGCCTAACTTGACTAAGATTTCACTAGGAATCCATTGGAGGCAAAGGAAGCGAGTTTCGGGATCGTTTGGCATGAGAAACGAGGCAGAATAGCTGGCAGAAAAATATATAAAACGAGGGTTTGTTCATTCGGTCATATTTTGAGTTGGGGAGCTCGGATTTGGGCGCTTTTGGGGGAGATTTTCACCATAAGGATTGGGGTAAGTGTTCTCTACTCAGTTTTAGTTATATTTTATGAATCCATCTTCGTGTTTGGGATTTGATTGATGATTTCAAAGTGAAATTGAGAGAGTTAGGGTTTGAGTTTTGGAGAGTTTAAGTGAGGACTTGAGGGACCAAACGGAGTCCGATTTTGATGAATTTTATATGATTAGACTCGGGAGAGGATGCGGTTTAATATTATGCCCTTTTTGACTCATTTCGAGACGTGGGCCGGGTTTTGGCCAGTTTTGGATTTTTGGCATATTTTATAGTTTTTATTGTGGAATTAGATTCGTTAGCCTGTGCTGATGGTATTAATCTGATTATGGTTAGATTTAGATCTTTTGGAGACCAAGTTCAGAGACGGGCATCCCGGAGTAGGATTTTACGTTGTTAAGGTGAGTAACAGTTTTAACTCTGACTTTGAGGGTATAAACCCAGAGAATTTGATATCGTGTGACTGTTTGGAGGTGATACCCACGCTAGGTGACAAGCGTGTGGGTTTATACCTCGAGGTATTGAGACTTGGTCCGTCCCGTGAGGCCTCATGGCCAGCATCTGTGTTTACGTAGTTACTTGTTGTTGAACTTGTCTGCCTTCATGTTAGAGATCATGCTTAGGCTTTATTCATGCTCACATTATTTGTACTAAGTCATAGAAATTATTGTACATATTTACCTCAGTCTCTATTATTTGCTAATATGCTGTGATACTTGATGTGGTTTGTGTTCCCTTATTTGTTAATGATGGTGAGGCTAGTGAGGAACATGATTGAGTGAGGCCGAGGGCCTGGTTGTGAGGATATTAATACCATAGAGCGTGAGTTGTCCGCGTAGCATATGAGTTGACCATGCGGGTCCAGGTATTGATACCATAGCGCGTGAGTTGTCCGTGTAGCACATGAGTTGACCGTGCAGATCCAGGTATTTATATGATGACACATGAGTTATCTGTGCTTGGCGCTTGGGCTTTGGGAGGCCCTCCAGAGTCTGTACACACCCCCAGTGAGCGCAGAGTGTTGAGTGTTTTGAGTGTTGAGTGCTGAGTGTGAGTGATAGAGTGACACTGCTGTGAGGTTGTATTTATTTATGTTGTTGCTGCATTTATCTATTAAACTTCTTTGTGGCATTTACTGAGTTATGGAATTTACCTATTTAGTTCTGTTTATTTTTAAATTGTGAAAATAAATAATTGGATTGTTTTACTTAGCTCATCAGTACTGCTCAGTTCCTTAGTTATTTCTATTACTACTGAGTTGAATGCACTCATACTACACCATGCACTTTATGTACAGATCCAGGTGAGTTAGAGCGCGGCAATCGTTGAGTTCAGGCTGGCTATCTATGGAGATTGCAAGGTAGTTGCTAGCGTCCACAGGACCTTGTTACTCCTTTTGTCATTTCTTCTTTTGGGCAGTTAAACAGTTTATATATCTTAGTTTATAGTTTTAGACGCTCATGACTTAGTGACACCCTGATGTTTGGGGCTTGTTTCCGTATTTTTCTATATTATATTTAGAGTTGATTTAGTTTATGAAAAATTTAAATGTTGAAATATTTTATTAAATTCTTATAATCGATTTAGTAGTAATATTTTGGGAAGTAGGCTTGCCTTGTAACACGATAGGCTCCATCACGACCATGGTTAGATTTTGGGTCGACTTAGATTACTTGCTAAGTGAAATCCATGTGAGCGGCGTATATGTGAGGTGACGAGTACTTATGCGCCGCCAATTTACCTGTTTTCCATGTTTCTCTATTTCTCTTATATTGTCTCTTTCCTATGCCTTGTTTCTCTGTTTTTCTTATATTGTCTCTTTCCTATGCCTAATTGCTACGTGTTATACTAGTGTTATTCAATTTATCATTCTTATCATGTTTACGGATTTTCTGGTGATAATTGAGTTTTTATTTCAAAGTTGAGATTGATATTATGGAACCAAATGTTGAAGTAAGGTTTGTACTTGTTATTCTATCTCCCTGTTGTTATTTATGC
>AWOL01S0009994.1:67438-114354 GCA_000715115.1 Nicotiana otophora
CGTGCCATATTGTGAGTGTTAATGCACGAAGGGTGATGTCGTGCCATATTGTGAGTGTTAATGCACGAAGGGTGATGCCGTGCCATATTGTGAGAGTTAATGCACGAAGGGTGATGCCGTGCCATATTGTGAGTGTTAATGCACGAAGGATGATGTCGTGCCATGGTATGAGAGTTAATGCGCGAAGGGTGATGACGTGCCGCTTCTATTGATTTATTGGTGAGATTGAGAGTAAAAGCACGAAGGGTGATGCCGTGCATTATTCCTTTATTGTATTCACTATTCCTGTCGATTCGTGGTATATTGACTGCCCCGGTGATCATTCTGTTGTAGTTCTTTATCTTGTATTCCATCTCAGTATGTTCCCCTCCCGACATTTCCTGTTTAGTTCTTCATTTCTGTTATTTGTATATACACTGTTAAATTGTACAGGTTGATTTGTAGGTGCCTTGCCTTAGCCTCGTTACTACTTCGTCGAGGTTAGGCTCAACACTTACCAGTACATGTTGTCGGTTGTACTGATACTGCACTCTGCACTTTCTGTGCAGATTTTGATACCGGCTCAGGTTGATTGAGATTTTGCTATTGGTCCGTTATCCGGAGACTCAAGGTAGATTTGTCGGCATTCACAGACCTTAAAGTCCCCGTCTATCTTTTTTGTTCTACTGTTTCTTTCATTCAGACAATTGTATTTCTTTCAAACTATTACTTGTAGTAAATTCTAGAATGCTCATGAATTGTGACTCCAGATCCGGGAGGTAGTAATTAATACAGTTTTATGATATTCTGCACTTATTATATTTCATCTTAGTTAATTATTGTTAATTACTTAATGGAAATAAGGAATTGGTTTAATGATTTTCTAACGTTGGCTTGCCTAGCAAGTAAAATGTTAGACGCCATCACTATCCCGTCGGTAGAAAATTTTGGGTCATGACAGATCCCCTCATACTGCATTGCATGGCTGAAAGATCGCCTCATACTGCATATGCATGGCTAAACGATCACCTCATACTGCATATGTGTGGCTGACAAATTGCCCCAAACTATATTTGCATGGCTGAAAGATTGCCCCATACTGCATTACATGACTGAAAGATCGCCCCATACTGCATCTGCATGGCAGAAACATCTCCCCATACTGCATAGCATGGGTGAAAGATCGCCCCATACTGCATTGCATGACTGAAATATCGCCTCATACTGCATTGCACGGCTAAAAGACCGCCTTATACTGCATCTGCATGGCTGAAAGATTGCCTCATACTGCATCTACATGACTGAAAAACCGCCTCATACTGCATCTGCATGGCTAAAAGATCGCCCCATACTGCATTTGCATGGCTGAAAGATCGCATCATGTTGCATTGCATGGCTGAAAGATTGCCTCATACCGCACCTGCATGGCTGAAAGATCACCTCATACCGCATCTGCATGGCTGAAATATCGCATCATACTACATTGCATGGGTGAAAGATCGCCCATGCTGCATCAGCATGGCTGAAAGATCGCCTTATACTGCATTGCATGGCTGAAAGATCACCACATACTACATCTGCATGGCTGAAAGACCGCCAAATACTGCATTGCATGGCTGAAAGATCGCTCATACTGCATTTGCATGGCTGAAAGATCGCCTCATACTGCCTCTACATGGCTGAAATATCGCCCCATACTGCATAGTACGGTTGAAAGATTTCCCCATACTTCATTGCATGGCTGCAATATCGCCTCATACTGCATTTCATGGGCTGAAAGATCGCCAAATTATCCAAAGGCCCCATAGTCTAAAGGCACCATTTTCATGATCCGAGGACACCATTTCATGGCCTAAGGATCTAAATTTGCACATCATTATTCAAAGGCGTCATAGTCTGAAGGCATCATCTTTATGGCCGAAGGACATCATTTCATGGCCTGAGAATCCCTTACTTTACGCTCCATGGCCCAAGACAACATAGTCCAAGGACATCATTCTCATCGTCTGAAGGGAATTTGCATCATGTTTAAATATTATCAGTAAATAACATCCATCGTATTAACGCCTACATGTGCTTACATACTAATTATCTTTTATAAGAACCCTTGAAGTTTGCAGGTCAAAGCACGAAAAACCACAAGAAGTTCTATTATCAAACTGGGGCAATTTTCTCATCCAGTTTCTCTCTATTACTGATTTCTACTCAATTCCAGCGTCACCGCAACTTGAGACTGGAATAATTTCTAGAATTAACATCTCCTTCAAGTAGTAAGTGCGCCTTTATCCTCTTTATAATATTACTTTTCACCACTTACTTCTCTTTCCTCAATTTTTGCACTAATCTCTACCTTACTTAAAATCACATTACTTCTCAATCCTATTTTCACCATACACCCTTTTGTTTTCATACGATCATAATATTCGGCACTGGGGAAAAGTTTAGTAATTCATGTCCTTCCCTAATATAGAACTACACACGATCTGATTCTCATAAAGACCGAGATATGTAGGCAACTCAGAAACCAAAGTTCGGCCGCAATATGTTTTCAAAAAACTCTAATTTCCTTTTGCTCTTACATAATTATCTCATCAGTCGGACAAAATTGGCTACTACGTCAATTTCTTTTTCCGACAACTCTTTTATCATTTTCGGGCAAAGAGGGGCAACTGTTGACACTCAATTTTGTCCTTCTATACCCGAATTTATCCCATTGAGTTGCTATTTTACTTTAAAAGGTCATAATGGTACTTATAGTATTCTTATCTTATTAAGAGTATTATATAAGTTTATTTTTTACATATTGTATTTATTAAATTAATAATTTTCGAGGACATAAGGCATTGTAATTCGTTTTTAACTTGTTCAAGAAGTGCATTTATCTAAATTTTAGTTTCTGCTTCACATATTTTATTTGGGTATTTGAATTACCATTTGTTAATAATTCTTTCTATTACTATTATTATATTATTAGTATTGTCATCACTATTATTATTATTATTATTATTATAACCTTTTAATTAAATAGTGACTCAATTACTCTCTTAAGACCAAACCCAAACAACCTATTTCTAGCCCATCCCAATAAAGTCATCTTTCCTTAGTCTTACTACGTAAAAATTGCATAGGGCACCCTATTTGGTCGCCCCTTTTTAACCTGTACCCGCTTTATTTTTCTGTTTGCATCCGTATCTATTTGTTTTGTTAAAAGCCTTTTAAAAAGATGATTTTGCCCTTCTTTATTAAAAGACGACTTTCACTCCAAATATACGCCATTCGACTGTCTTTGTCTCTCTTCTCCCGTTCTTCGTATTTTTTGATTTGTTTCTCTCTGAAATCAAACAATTTTTGATTCTTCTTGATTTTTCAACTGTTTGTTCCCCAATAACATTACGTTTAATCACATGTACATTGCGTGAACTTTCTGGGTTTTATTTTAGTATTATTTTTACGATTTAGTTTCTGGTTTTTTAATTTATAGTCAACTTAGTTGAATCGTTTCCTCTTTTTTTTATTTATGATAAAATAGTTTCCTAGGTTTTACTTTGATTAGTGCATTAGTTTTCTAGGTTTTACTTTTACGATTGTGTTTTTAGGTTTTTTGAACGTGTGTTTGTGTTTTTGATGAAAATTCCATAAATTCTCCAGTGATTTTTGGATACTTTGATATTTTTAACAATTTTGAGAGTAAAATAGATGATTCTATTAAAGTGTGAAGTTTATAATACTTCAATAATAACTTAATTCTAGGAGCTGAAATTTTATTTTGTGTTTTCGTTATATTATTTTATGAACTTCAGCATTATTTGGAGTTGAATTTGTGTTCTGTATTTGTAACTTCAGCATTTCTAAGAGCTGAAGTTTTATTTTGTGTTTTCGTTATATTATTTTATGAACTTCAGCATTATTTGGAGTTGAATTTGTGTTCTGTATTTGTAACTTCAGCATTTCTAAGAGCTGAAGTTTTATTTTGTGTTTTCGTTATATTATTTTATGAACTTCAGCATTATTTGGAGTTGAATTTGTGTTCTGTATTTGTAACTTCAGCATTTCTAAGAGCTGAAGTTTTATTTTGTGTTTGCTGAACTTCCAATTTTTGCTGAAGTTTTTATTTTGTAACTGTTGAACTTCAGTATTATAGTCTTGAAGTTTTTGTTTTTGTGTTTGCTGAACTTCGAGTTTATGCTGAAGTTTTTGTTTTGTAATTGGTAAACTTTCAGCATTCTAGGAGCTGAAGTTTTATTTTGTATTTGCTGAACTTCAGCATTCTAGGAGCCATGCCAAGACTGTTACAGTTTTTGCTGAAGTTTTTGTTTTGTAACTGTTAAACTTCAGCATTATAGTCCTAAAGTTTTTGTTTTTGTGTTTGTTGAACTTCGAGTTTATGCTGAAGTTTTTGTTTTGTAACTGTTACACTTCAGCATTATAGTCCTAAAGTTTTTGTTTTTGTGTTTGTTGAACTTCGAGTTTATGCTGAAGTTTTTGTTTTGTAATTGGTGAACTTTTAGCATTCTAGGAGCTGAAGTTTTGTTTTGTATTTGCTGAACTTCAGCATTTAGAAGCTGAAATTTTTGTTTTATATTTGCTGAACTTCAGCCTTCTTAGATGGAATCTACGAATCCTAAAGAACCTAAAGATCCTAAAGCACCTAAAGATCCTAAAGCACGTAGAATACGCAAATCTCCTTCAGTCCCTATTGCTCTACCTACAAAACCAGGGGACAGATATTATGAGTTAGGAGATTGGTTTAACTGTCGTGCTTACTGGAAGGGGAACAATGGATTGAAGCGTTATATTGCAACTTTCTTGACTCCTACATAATGGGAGAAGCTGAATAATGGTACATTTTGGTATATTATGGCTATGGAGAATTTCCATTGCAGCATGAAGTTGGTTCATTGTTTGATTCTTTCTCGCGTATTCACCAATGATCGAGACTCCATTAGTTTCAAGATTTTTTGTCATAATGTGTTGTTCAGTCTTGAAGACTTTCATATTATGTGCGGTTTGAGGATCACAACACATAATGTTGAAAACCCAGTTAAACAAGAGAGCAAGATTCTGAAGCACTATTTTAGGAAGTCTAAGGGTGTGACCTTGAAGGACATTCGAGATTATATGACCCGGAATAAAATTCAAAAGGATGATGTGAATTTTAAACACGTATGCGAGAGTGATGAAGATGCTGTGAAGCTTATGGAAATTCTTGTTGTAGAGTCTGTTTTGTTTGGAAAAAAGAATGAATCAACTGTGTCGGCGGATTATGCAACTATTGTTGAAGACGATAAGGCTTGTGCTGATTATCCTTGGGGTAATGTGTCTTATGAGAAGCTCATTACCTCAATGAAAAATTCTTTGGACAACCATGACAAAAAGAAACCAACTGAGCATATTGTAGGTGGATTTCCATTTCCACTATGTGTTTGGTTCTATGAGCGCTTCCCAGATATTCGAGAGAAGTATTTAAAAGAGGAAGACTTCCTTGATGACCCTCAGGTTCTCAGGATGTTACGTTATGTATATTTGGGAGAGCCTAAATATAAAGAACTTTATGAGGATTACTTCAGTAATCATGGTGTAAGGTAATATTTTTTATTTTTCCTTTTTTTCTGTAGTTGTGTTAATATGTTGACGCATCAGTTGTATTTTATTTTCATAATATACTTTTTGTATTAAACAGAAATATCGGACATTTAGGATAGTGGATATAATTCCTACCGAAGAGGAATTGAATTCAATGCCTTTAATTGAACAATTACCATGCAGCCGAATTCGTTCAAAGGTACTGAATCCGGTTCCATCAACTGATGAATCACCACGTAGTCGGAGTCAATCAAAAGAATCCAATCGAACTCCTGTAATAAGTGAATCATCACGTAGTCAGAATCTATCAAAAGAAGCCAATCGAACTCCTGTAATTGGAGAATCACCTCGTACCCAGAGTCATTCTAACCGTTCTATAATGGCGTTTGACAATGATGAATTAGTCAACACAATATGTCATGTAATTTTTGAGCTGAAGTTTTTTGTTTTTGTGTTTCGTAAAACTACAGCATGTTTTAGCTGAAGTTCTTTGTTCTGTTTGTGATGAACTTCAACATTCTAGCAGCTGATGCTTTGTTCTATATTTGCTGAACTTCAGCATGTTTTTAGTTGAAGCTTTGATCTATATTTTGCTGAACTTCAGCATGTTTTAGCTAAAGCTTTGTTCTGTATTTTCTGAACTTCAACATGTTTTAGCTGAAGTTTTGTTATGTGTTTGCTGAACTTCAGCATTCTTCTAGACCTGAAGTTTTGTTCTGTGTCTCTAGACTAGAGTATAATGAGGGATGTTAAAAGACATGCAGAAGAAGAAAGACGCATGATCGCGAAAAACGTTGTTGAGTTTCAACAGGATGAGCGATCTTCTATTGTGGATGAGATTATGATAAAAGTCAAGGTAAGCTTATTTATAGAGAAGTCTTTTTTCTGTTAATGTTATTCAGATTAATCATTATTAGTAATGTTTTTATAGGAATATTTTGATGAGAAGTTTGAAAAGTTGTTTAAGATTGTCGATAAATCAAAAAGAATGGACGATGGTGATGCAGATTTTGATTTGATGAACTATAGACAATATGATAGGATGAACGACTCGTTCGAACCTCTATCGGACATTAATGCTGCTCATGATCCACTACATAAAGTTGCAGATGAAAATGTAACAGGTGGGGAAGCGGCTCTTGAAGGCGATATTCAAGTATTCGAGGAAGTTCAACGTGTTGAACAACAAGTTGAAGAGGAATGTACCAGTATTGATAGACTGAGCAAAGATGGATATGATGAACAGTGATCAACCGAGAATATAGGAAGCAAGAAAGGTGCAGCTGATGAAGTTGTCGATACTGAAGAACATGCACCGAGTTGTGCTTTGGGTAGTGATATTGCACAAGGAAATGTGTGTTATGATGGAGATCATGAACCAGTTGGTACTGAAAAGCTGATACTGAGTGATGTGTGTACCACTATTGGGAAAGGCAATCCGTTTGCGGACGCAATAGCTATTTGCCAAGAAATTTTAGGTGTCGAAACACAGGAGGTTTTCACTACAGGTATAAATATTTTCTATGTTATATACATACATATATAACATATAAAATATTTATACCTGTAGTGAAAACCTCCTGTGTCTCGACACCTAAAATTTTGAATACTCGTTCGAATATATGTATGTATGTATGTATGCATGTGTATATATATATATATATATATGTCATTGATCCCTTCCCCATCTTTATGAATATGCAGTGGAAGTTGAAAATAGTGTTGCTTCAATCGATACAACTCAAAAACTCTCTGATGATGTTGCATTGCATGAAGATAGAGTTGAGAAAATCCTTCCAGGGAATACTCAAATGCTCCTCGACGTCGTTGCTGCACAATTGAGTGAAGATGGAGTTGCTGAGATTGACAAAGGCATGCAGTCTGGCAAAACCGCAGTGGAAGAAAAACGTCAAAGTATTCTATAGATCACGAATTTATTACATTTGATCCAATTATATATTTTCAGTTTGAAATTGTACATACTTTCTTTTCCTTTTTTATTCTTTTTGAATATTATTCAGAAATACTCAATGCAGTTGAAAAGGAAATTGGTGAGATCATTCGGCTATATGAAAAAAGAGAAATACATCTATTCACACTCGTTGGCTCACAGACAGGTGTGAAGTGTGTTTGTATTATTTTTAAAATTTAGTCAGCATTATTGAGTATATTTTGTTTTTGGCATGAAGATATAGGCGTATCTGAAGGTAATGGAAGTGGATCCGTTGGAATGCAAACACCATCTGTGTCGCAACACTTAAACCAGGTAGTTATTTTCTGCAATTCGATTACAAGGTGTTGTTTTGCCTAATGTGTATTTTATATCAGTTATATTTTATGTATATCTTTTCCTTGCTTTTGCATATCTCATCTGATGCATCACAACTTCTTCCAAATCCTAAGAGAAGGAAGATGTCCAGTTATCCTAATGTTATGAGTGACACCAGTGATATCCCCAACTTCAAGTTGTGTTCATTTTGGCTGGATAGTATAGAAGGGACTGGTTCAGAAGGTAATTCTGCTGCTATTGTTGTTGGTGAAGAGAGACAAGAACATCGTGAACAGCAGGGAGTTGGTCAAGTATCTGCCACCATGGCTGTGGAATTTTTCCTTATTGCTGAACCGCAATAGTTAGTTGTGACAGAACAGCACGAAGAGCAAGCAAAAAGAAAACCAGATAAAATAGGGAAAAGGATTCGTATGGAGAGTATTTGGTTGAAATCTCCTTAAGTCATTCCTAAACAAAAGCGAAGGGGGAAAGATTTGAAAGTAGGAAAGACTACACGAAGGTGTCCCTTCCATTATGTTAATCGAGACAGTGCATTGATGTAAAGATTTACAGACTGGTTGAAGACAGATGCCAGTGAATATAATTCCAAGCCATTCAGATTAGCTGGAATTGATATTCCAAAGTCAATTTTTACCGAGCTTGTGGATCCTACCTCTGATCCTTCGGATGAAGTAAGTTATTAAGTTTGTTTTTTGAATTGGTTTTCAACTATATTTCCCAAAACTTCAACTTATTTTTGTTTTAAAGTTTTTGTACTATAATTTGGTAAACTTCAGTTTTATGCATGGTAAAACTGCTGAAGTTGTTTAGCTTATTTGCTAAAACTTCAGACTAAACTTGTTGAAGTGTTTGACATGCAATCTCTAGTTTTTTTTCTAAACTGTAAATCAAACATGCTAAAGTTTTTTAGGTTATTTCCTAACACTTCATACTGAATATGCTTAAGTTTTTGTCATGCAGTTTGTAGTTTTGTAATGTATTTTTTCTAAACTTCATACTTATGCATGCTGAAGTTTGTATTTCACATATTTTCTTTTGTTGTTGTTCATTTGCAGCATATTGAAGTGGGCGTATATTTCTTGCGCAAAAAATATTGCTATCACCTTCAAAGTTATCCAAAATCAAGATGTGCAGTAACAAATTTAATTTTTGATCAGTATATGACTAAGTTGGCTAGTGTTCATCCTTCAAATGAACAGAAGGAGAAAATTAGAATAAGGAAGGAAAAGAGAATGGAGGGGAAAAAAATGGAAGGGAAAAAGAGCAAATCAAAGAGAAAGAGGACTGCCAAAAAACAGGAATGTGAGGATTATGAAGAAGAAGAAGAAGAAGAAGAAGAAGAAGTGGAGATTAAGGATCTTACCGAGTTTACTTGGCTTATTGAAGAATCAACTGGTGAAAAGGTGGCCAACTACGTAAGAGGCATTGACCTTTCATGTGGTATCACATGGGCATCTGCCAAAAACGTATTCTTTCCATTTCGACTTAAGCCAAGGTTGGGCTAGAGATCTACGCATTATGTTTTTGGAATTCTGCACTTTAAAGATAAAACTATATATGTGTATGATTCCATGAGCAATACACCATATGAGCGTGCAGTTGAACATGTCCAAAATTATGCCCGGTTGATCCCACACTGTCTCAAATGCTTGGACTTTGGCACACACAATAAACTTTATGGGGAAAATCATGTGGAAAAATTTGCAATTAAGTGGATGAACATACTCCTACAAGATAACAAGTATGTGTTTGGCATATGTTTACCACGCATCTTATGTTTATTATTTTTTCTTCTTGTGTTAACTATTCTTCAATTCTTTTTTATATTCCTTTTGTAGTGTTGATTGTGGTATATTTGCTCTTAAGTTCCTTGATATGTGGTTGAAGCAAGAAGATGTCTTCAAATTCAATCAAAGTCATGCATTGATATTCAGGAGAGAATTGGTTGCAAATCTTTGGGCTCATGGAAAGTGAAAACAAGATAGAGGTTATGAAACTCCAGAAGAGAAACTAGGACATCACTATGGAGAATATGAAGACACTATATATGAATTTTTTCGATAGAGAATAACTTGTAAATGAAAAACAATTTTTTTCTTTTTTTTCAAGGATGTAAGTGAAAAAAACATTGGATTTGTGAATATACATTAATTTTTGTGAATTATGTGATGTCTGTATTTTAAATTTTTGTTCTATTCACGTTAATTAGTCTTTTAGTTGCCTTGGATTGTATCAAATATTTTTGTCTCTTTTATCATGAACTTAAGTATATTTTTGTGAAAATTCAGCACACTAAACTTCAGCATGAACTCAATAACGTTTTGTTTAGGCTGAAGTTTTGGATAAACAGTGTCGACTGTAGGACAAAAAGTTCATTAGCATATTTAGCATATTAGCATATTAGGATATTAGGATATTAGCATGAAGTTTTAAGTTCTGCATGTTTAGTGTGAAGTGTTAGGAAATGAACAAAAGAACTTCAGCATGTTCGGTCTGAAGTTTTAGCACATGAACTAAATAACTTCAGCATCTGTAGACTGAAGTTTTAGCATATGAACTAAATAACATCAGCATATTAGCACATGAACTAAATATTAGCATATTAGCATAAAATTTTAACTTCTGCATGTTTAGTGTGAAGTGTTAGGAAATGAACAAAAATACTTCAGCATGTTCAGTCTGAAGTTTTAGTACATGAACTAAATAACTTCAGCATCTGTAGACTGAAGTTTTAGCACATGAACTAAATAATTTCATCATATTAGCACATGAAATAAATATTAGCATATTAGCATGAAGTTTTAACTTCAGCATGTTCAGTTTGAAGTTTTAGCACATGAACTAAATAATTTCATCATATTAGCACATGAAATAAATATTAGCATATTAGCATGAAGTTTTAACTTCAGCATGTTCAGTTTGAAGTTTTAGCACATGAACTAAATAATTTCATCATATTAGCACATGAAATAAATATTAGCATATTAGCATGAAGTTTTAACTTCAGCATGTTCAGTTTGAAGTTTTAGCACATGAACTAAATAATTTCATCATATTAGCACATGAAATAAATATTAGCATATTAGCATGAAGTTTTAACTTCAGCATGTTCAGTTTGAAGTTTTAGCACATGAACTAAATAACTTCAGCATTTGTAGACTGAAGTTTTATGGGAAACTCATTGCTAACCCTCAAAACTTCAGCATATTTTGGTATTTTTTTTTAACTTGATACTTATCTTTTTTTGCATTTACTAGCTACTTTTTGTCTTTTATTACCTACTTCATCTATTTTGCATTTACTAGATACTTATCTTTTTTGCATTTAAATTTGTCTGACCATATAGTAAATGAACTGAAAAGTTACTTTTGAATTTACAAATAATAAATGAAAGCTTTTCAGGCTGAAGTTATTTTTTTACTATAGAAAAACTGTGGAATTATTAGGCTGAAGTTATATTTCTTTTTCCATTTACCACCTACTTGTTTTCTTTACCACCTACTTATCTTGTTACATTCAATTTCTCTGAACGTAAAACAGTAAATAGACCTGAAAAGTTACCTTTGCATTTATAGATATTAAATTGATTAGGTGCACTCTTTGGCTATATTAACAATCTGTTCACTTGAAAATTTCATAGTCATTCAGAGACTTATATCATATTTCTATAAATTTATATTCATCCTTAGCCTTTTAGCTTTTTAAAAGAAATAATGTCTGGTGCTAGCAGAAGTAGGAATGTTACAATGGATGAACTTATACAGAAGTGGGAGAGTTTAAAGTCTGATTGGAATAGTAACGTACCAATAGCTAATCTTATGCAGACGTGGGATAAAATAAAGGCTGATTGGGAAAGAATCAGACCATAATTTTTTGCCGATGAATCATTCCAGAACAGGCTGAACCTCGAACGCAGTTGTGAAGGTTATTCAACCTCGTTTGACAAGGTTGTCCAACAGTTTGATTGTTTTAAGTTTCCTATCTGGGACGACGATGCCAAGCTGCAAAACAACTTGAAGAGTCTTCCTTATCTTATGGACAGAGTAATAATTGAACAAAGTCAGCTGCGTGATGAATTCAACAAGTTGAAGTGTGATCTTATTGGACTTTGTGGTCTTTTGCCCGAGTTACCTATAGTTATCTCTGATTCGGATGATGATGAGATATATCGAGAAATTGAAGATTACTGTTCTGATGATGGTGATGATGCTTAGTTTTTGTAATTCTTTTTTTATGTTTTTCTTCTGTGTTTTTTGTTAATGTTTTTTATGGCTCTTCTATTTGTTTTGTCAATGTTTTGATGATGGTCGTGTTTTGTTAATGTTTATGTTGTTATATTAATAAAAATCTTGTTACGTTTTTTTGTATATATTTTTTAAATTTTGAAGGTTGCATTATGATTTTAATGTAATAACATAGTATGTCAACATAAAACTTCATGCCTTATAAGCTGAAGTTAGCAAATATAGTTAGAAACTTGAACCTTTTTTATCTGAAGTTTATTGCTTTTAATAGTCACACTTTATAGGGTGTAGTTTTTTTGCATACATTTTTCCGTTAATAAGCAATCTTTTAAGAGGCAGACTTATATATGCGGAAATGTTTTTGTTCATTTCATAAACTTCACACAAAACATGCTTAAGTTTTGTCCAACAGTCTGCAATATTTGTAATGATTTTTTCCAAACTTCAGAGAGAATATACTGAAGTTATTTAGTTCATTTTTTTAAAACTTCAGTCTAAATATGCTGAAGTTTTGTTATACATATATATTTTTTTGTGTGTGTGTGTGTTAAAGATATGTATTTCACTTATAGTTTTTTCTTGCTGAAGTCATTGCGTACTTTTTTAAAATGCAACCAAACCTATAAGCCGCGCAACAAAAATGAGTGATTTGTACTTCAAGCAATATATAAAAGAGTATTTTTCAATCCAACAGCTTATTTTTTTATTTCTACGAAAACAATCACATTTCACATATATCATTCAATAATGAAAGTGTAAATTCAGACCAAGGATTACTGAACGCTGAAGTATTTTTCAGCTTGTTTCTTGGAATATGGATGAGGTGCTGGAGAAGACAAGCAAATTGTTCTGTTATGCCCAATTTGTTTACAGTGACTGCATTTGGTAGACTTCAATGGTACTGATTCAGTCGCATGTAGTTGCCTCTTCTTTTGTCTTCTTCCTTGTAAAATCTCTACATCGGGAGGTTTTGTGATTTCAGATTCTATATTTTGTGGAATATTCCATGCATTTTGATCTGCCACAGTATTCACATGTCCTTCATATGTTTTGAATCATGTTTCCCTTGAATACCATTTTGAGCAGTAATCAGATTTCTGCAAATATCTCTTATTAATAGCAGCAATTGCATGTGGACAGGGCAATTTATCAAGTTGGAATTCCAAGCAGTCACAAGTTCTCTTCTTTAAGTCCATAATAAATTCCATTCCTTCACTATTTATTCTAAAAAATATTGAATCAAGGTTGAACACCTAAGAAGGAATAAAAAAGTAAAAAAAAACTATATTAATATATTATTGCTTCAAAAAGAAAAAGTATGAAGTTTTTTATATGTAACAAGTAAATCACTGCAGCAGATATAAAACGCTGAAGTGATTATGCATTAGTTAATTACTTCAGAGAAAACATGTTGAAGTAAATTCTGAAGTTAATAAATATACTCACAAATATTTTGCAAGCCAAGTCCATCTTCTTGTTCATTTCTTCTTCTGCCCATATTGATACTTTGTGAAAAATTTCATGTGCTTTTTTTCTCCGTTCGTAAAACCACTCTCCCAACTTTTCTTGGATGAAATCTAACATTCTTAAAATAGGCATCTCTTTCGCTTTCAGTAACACGGAATACATTGATTCTACCATGTTTGCTGTCAGCATATCATAACGTCGTCGTGGGAACCACGATCGAGCCCATCTCTTCGGCAGCTCTTCCATTATGTAATTGTATATTTTCTTGTCAACACTTTTGATTTTGGACATTAACTAATTAAAATCTTCACATTTGTATGACCTTGCAGCGCTATGAAAAAGATTTATTACCGTGGCTTTTGCATGTCTTTGCTTTAAATTTTTCTCAAAGTGATAGAGGCAGATACCATGGTGAGCTTCAAGATAAATTTTTCTAATCCCATTTGCGATCAATTTGTTTCTATCTGATAAGAAAACCAGTTCACGACGGACTTGAATTGCTTTTCTCATTTCCCCGAAGAACCAAATGTATGCGTCATTGTTTTCTGAATCTGCTACACCAAAAGATAGAGGAAATATTTGATTGTTTGCATACTTTTATACAGCAACAAATAGAACGCCATGATATTTTGACTTTTAAAAAGTTGCATCTACTGCAATCACGGGTCTGCAGTAGCACCAACCAGCTATTGATGCCGCAGGAGCAAAGAACATGTAAGCAAATTTGTACAGTGAAACACAAAAAAATAAATCATAAGGTGTGAAGTTTTTCAGATAGGAACATTTGAAACTTCAGGCTGATGGTTAGTATTGTTTTCCTTACCGATTCTGTTCATCTATTTTTATGCTAGTGTACATCCCTGGGTTTCTATGCACCATCATGTGTAGGTATGAAGGAAAAATCTGGTAGTTCTCTTCTGGTGTTCCCCTTATGGAAGCAATAGCTTTTTGAATAGCGCGCCATGCCTTGTGATATCCAATGTCAATTCTAAATTTCTTTTTCATTTCACTTTCTACAAAGGCTGGTGTAACCTCAATCTTTTTATCTCGAACATGTTCTAAAATTTGTTCACTTATAAAATTTGATGTAGCATGCTTCTAATCTAATTTTCTTGCATCAAACGAGCATTCATGGTTGTTATGATATTTTATCACCCTGAAAAGTGAGGAATTTTTTATTCTGGTAGCACATATATTCCAACCACATTTCTCAATGATGCATTTTAGCTCGTATCTCTTTGAACATGATCTAACAGCAGTGAATTCAACTTTTTGGTTTATCTCCAAGCTGTAGAAAACTTTAGTCACGTTCTTCTTGTTGTCAAAAACGGATCCTACTCTTACTTCCTCAAGCAATGCATCGTGCCTAAGTATTTTACATGGTGGAGATTCTTTCAGCTTTCTCCTCACTCTTTTTCTTGATTTCTTAGAAGTAGTAGAAGTTTCAGCAATTTCTTCAATTGTATCTGATGTTATCGGCATAAATTCCCTGTTTTCTTCATCTTCGTTGTTGCTTGTCATTGTAGAAGGTATCAAAAAACTTTGTTGGATCGTGTGTTGGTTGTCTATTTGCATTATTAGTTGTCCCTCTTCTTCTTGGTCGTCAACAAACTGGTATGAATTTATTGTAGCGATATGTAATTGTTGCAGCATTCTATATTCTGAAGCAGCCGTAATGTTAGAAGGTTGTTGCTCGTTGTCTACTTCCATTATTGGTTGTTCTAGTTCATGTTGATAATCGGAAAGTTGTTTTGAATCTATTGTATATGCAAGAGATGGTTTGAATGCTGCAGATTCTGAAGCAGCTATACTGCAGAAATGAGTTGTATTTTTTCGATGACAAAATGGCAATTCTTGTAGGCTGAATCAGTTGTTAGCAAATGTATACAGGTTCTGAGTTCTTCATCTGAAGTTACAAGCATCCCTTTGCTTGTATTTAGTTTAATATCAAACCATATCTTTAGTGAATATTTGGTTGAATCAATATCTGTAACTTCACTAATTTTCTTTTGGAAAGTATTGAATGATACTTGTTTATTAAGGAGAACAAGTTTTGTATCATAATTCAAGTATTTGAAATCAAAAGTCCACCTCCCATTGAAAGTAATAACAAGGCAAATCGAACTCATCCTGCAGAAGCATATTTAGTGTCAAGTGTTAGGAAACTGAACAAAAGAATTTAAGTGTGAAGTTCATAAAACATTCATTAGAAAATTACATACTGCAGGAGAAAAACTTAAGCACGTTTAAGCTGAAGTTTTAGCAAATGTACTAGAATACTTCAGCTTGTTTATTCTGAAGTTTTCGAAAAAAAGCTCATGAAAAAGTTGTTTAATGCTGGACAAAACTTAAGCATGAACAAAATTTAACTTCAGCATGAAGGAAAAAATTACATAGTGCAGGAGGAAAACTTCAATAGTTTCGTCCAGAAGTTTTTACAAATGAACTAAACAACTTCAACATCTTCTGCTGAAGTTTCTGAAAAAGCTCATGACAAAACTATTGAATCCAGGGCAAAAATTCAGCATATTGAATGCTGAAGTATTATCAAATGAACTAAAACACTTCAGCTTGTTTATACTGCAAGACAAAGACTTCAGCATTTTGGTGTGAAGGTTTAGCAAATTATGTAAAAACTCATCTAGTTAAATTCACTAGGAAATTACATAGTGCAAGAGGAAAACTTCAGCAGGTTTGTCCTGAAGTTTTTACAAATGAACTAAACAACTTCAACATCGTCTGCTGAAGTTTCGAAAAAAGCTCATGACAAAACTATTGAATCCAGGACAAATCTTCAGCATATTGAATGCTGAAGTATTAGCAAATGGACTAAAAAACTTCAGTTTGTTTATACTGCAAGACAAAGACTTCAGCGTTTTGGTGTAAAAGTTTAGCAAACTATGTAAAAACTCAACTAGTTAAATTTACTAGGAAATTACATAGTGCAGGAGGAAAACTTCAGCAGGTTTGTCCTGAAGTTTTTACAAATGAACTAAACAACTTCAGCATCTTCTGCTGAAGTCTCGGAAAAATCTCATGACAAAACTATTGAATCCAGGACAAAACTTCAGCATATTGTAGTGCTGAAGTATTAGCAAATGAACTAAAAAACTTCTGCTTTTTCACACTACAAGACAAAGACTTCAGCGTTTTGGTGTGAAGGTTTAGCAAATTATGTAAAAACTCAGCTTGTTTAGTATCATGTTCTAGCAAACAAACCAAAAACTTCAGCATGTTTGTCCTCATGACAAAACTGTTGAATGCCTATGTGTCCTGCATTTAACAGTATCCAGAAATAATTGGGGCCACTCATGCCATTGTATTGAAAGTATGATAAAGAAATATGAATTGACATGACTGATTGAATATGGGTGATGTCTCAAATGAGATGGCCTAGCCGATCGGGCCGAGATCGGACTCCGTGTAGGAACACGGTGGTATTGTGGCTGAAATTATGAAAATGGTTGATGTCTCAAATGAGATGGCCTAGCCGATTGGGCCGTGATCGGATGCCATGCCGCACACATGGTGGCACTGTGCTGGAAATTAAAATAAAATTGTGGTAATGTCTCAAATGAGATGGCCTAGCCGATCGGGCCGAGATCGGACTCCGTGTAAGAATACGGAGGTATTGTGAATTGTGGAATATCGGTACTAAAGGTCACCCAACCTAATAATATGGAAATTTTCTTGAAAACGTATATGATCCTTAACTTGTTGTTTTACCATTATTTGAAGCCCTTATTGAATTATTGACTGTTCCTCTTGTATTATTATTCGTTCTATTGAGTTGGTGTTTAGCCTTACATACTAGTGCTATTCGACGGTACTAACGTTCCTTTTGCCAGGGGTACTGCATCTTTAAATGGATACAGGTGGTTACATAGCAGACAACATTGATCACAGATAGTGTTGCATCCTCTTCTTAGCGGACTCGGTGAGCCCCATTTCATTCCGGGGTCATGTATTGTACCTTTTGTTTATATTATGGTCAATTTTTGAGGTATAGTCGGGGCCTTGTTGCTGGCACTATCTTTACTCTCTTTTGTATCTTTAGAGGCTCCGTAGATACTATGTGGATTGTGTATGGATGTTGGGAATGTTAAACAAGTATATGTTGTGTTGATCACTTGTTCCTCTCACACTTTAAGAAATGTGTATTTTGAGACTTAAAGGTGCAATGACTAATGAAACGATTTAGGATTGTATGAATGAGCTTCCTACGGTATAATTAATGAAATCACATCTTTTCTTGATCATGAGTTAATTGGGTAGAAAGTATCTAATAGGCTTGCTCGGCCGGGTTCACTCGGTTGTGCGCTGGTCACGCCTCCCGAGGATGAGGCATGACATAAAGGGGGCTTTTTCATCAATACTTTTGACCATTACTATTCACGACCATTGTAACATTTTTACTAGGATTTATTACACTTGTTGCTCTTTAATTCTTACTTTGTCGGCTGTAAGTCGAGGTAAAATTTGTTTCCTTTATTTTCTTTCAGTATTTGGATTTTTTCTTGTTGATGTTTTTCAGAGTTTATCACTGCGATGGTTTGGTTTATTTCTCTGCTCGTGGGCTATTCATTCGGATTTCTGGTTTTCTTATTAATTCGTGTAACGATCCGACCGGTCGTTTTGAAAATTTACGCTCCTTTCAACTATTTGAAGTATTGAATAATTTACTACGAGGTATTATGACTTGTGTAAATTATCGATTTTGATTTTAAGATATTTTGGAGTTAGCTTGGAAGAATGAACTTTCATGTTGGAAGCTTAAGTTGAAATAGTTGACCGAATATTGACTTATGTGTAAACAACCTCGGATTTGAATTTATATGATTTCAATAGCTCTGTATGGTGATTTTGGACTTAGGAGCATGTCCAAAAAATTATTTGAAGGTCTGTAGTGGAATTAGGCTTGAAATGCCGAAACTTGAATTTTTGGGATGTTTGACCGGGGGTTGACTTTTTGATATCAAGGTTGAAATCCGATTCTAGAAATTGAAATAGATTCATTATGTCATTTATGACTTGTGTGCAAAATTTTAGGTCAATCGGACTTGATTCGATAGGTTTCGGCATCGAATGTTAAAGTTGGAAATTTCATAAAACTAAAGTTTCAAGTGAGTTCGCACAAGACCCAACTTTGAACAAGAATATCTACATATATATATATATATATGGAGTTATGTGATGATCTACCTATCAAGTGAAATATCTTTGAGTCTAGTTTCTAACGCTTCAAACCGTTCATCATTTGGACATTCCTACAAGGAGTTATGACTAAATTACCAAAGTATGGAAAAATGCAATTCTGCGATCGCAGAAGTAGTTATGCGACCGCAAAATGGTTGCAAACCTGTCCAGTGAAGCCCATTTCTTGGCATCTATTTTGCGGTGCATTTTGCGACCCGCATACCCATTCTGCGGTCCATTATGCGACCGCAAACCTGCTTTCAGAGGGTTAATTTTTCTATTTTCATAACCCGAACCCATTTTCATAAATAGGCTTTGGGACTCATTTTGGAGCAAAAATATGACATTTTTTAGAGAGAAAGGAGAGTGTTCTAGAGAGAGGAAGAAGCTCAAGTGCTTTGTTCATCAAGATCTTGTTCAAGCTTTGAATTCCAACAAGGAAATATCACAAGAGCTTCACCCAAGAGGTAAGGTTCTAACCCATAGTCTTCAATTTGAAGTTTGGGTAAAGATGGGTAATTAAGAGTATAATTCTTGGGTGTAATAGTATCATTTATACATATTAATAAGGTTTATGGAAAGATTGTTGAGTTCAAATGGGTATAGATTGGGTTGAAAATGGTAGAAATCTTCAAAGACTTTAATTGAAGATTTGAGGGTCGAGTTGATGTCGGAATTTGGTGAAATTTATATGGTTGGACTCGTGGTTGGATGGGCGTTCATATTTTGTAACTTTTGTCAGGTTCCGAGATGTGGGACCCACGGGCAATTTTTGAGTTAATTTCGGATTTTATTGGAAACATTAGTATCTCCTTATGGGATTACTTACAATAATTGGTATTGATTGAATCGAATTAAGTGTACCTAGATACGATGCTTTCAGAGACCAATTCTTGTGGCAAGAGCATAACAGAATAAAGAATTATACGGGTTGAGGTAAGTAACGCTTCTAAACTTAGTTCTAAGGGTATGAATCCCCGAATTTGGTATGATATAAATTGTTTGGAGGTGACACTCACGATAGGTGACGAGCGTGTGGACATGCACCATATAAATTGTGTCTTGAATAAATCTTGTGCAGTTGTAAAGATAAAAGAATCATGTTATTATCTGAACATATGGCACGTGTTAGAAGAATTAAGCTGAGGCTAGTAATAAAGATCATGTTTAGGCTATATGCCGATATTTTAGGACCCATGGGGTCGTGATGCTATTGAATTAATTGTTCTAAAATATATATTTCACACTCAGTAATAATTGTCCCTTGTGAGGATATTTATGGGATTGAGCTGCGCAATGCCGCATGCCATTTGGCTTTATACATGTTATTATTAAATAGATTGGGGTTGCCCGCCTGCAGTAGGCCAGAATGGCTTTATACATTATTATTGTTTTGGATCGGGGCTGCCCACCTGCAGCAGGCCTTATTGGCTTTACTATTTTATGGATCGGGGCTACCCACCTGCAGTAGGCCTTAAAGGCTTTGTTATTATACGGATTGGGACTGCCCGCCTGCAGTAGGCCAGAATGGCTTTATACATTATTATTGTTTTGGATCGGGGCTGCCCACCTGCAGCAGGCCTTATTGGCTTTACTATTTTATGGATCGGGGCTACCCACCTGCAGTAGGCCTTAAAGGCTTTGTTATTATACGGATTGGGACTGCCCGCCTGCAGTAGGCCATATTGGCTTTGTATTACGCTTGGGCTGAAGGAGCCCCTCCGGAGTCTGTACACACCCCTAGTGAGCGTAGATGGTCATCGATATTCGGGATGGACTTCCCAAGGCATGGACTTGCCTTACTTACTGCTTATATATATATTTGGGATGGATTTTCCCAGGGCATGGACTTGCCTTACTTATTTGTATTGTAATGAGTTTACCTGGACATGGATCTTGATCGGATTATTTATATTTGGGGGATAAATTATCCCCGGGCTGGATTGGCCTTATACGGTACTGAGTGACTGACTGTCAGTCGATGTGTATTTATATACGGGTTGGAACACCCCTGGGCTAGATTGGACATAAACAGTAACAAGTTACCGGATAATTTATGACCAGTATTTACATGAGGTCGTTTTACTGAGATGTCATATGCCGCATATCATGCAGTATTGATCTATTTCACTTGGATTGAGTTTAACTGTTGAACTTGAAAGCGTGCCTACATTTCTGTACCATTATTTTTACTGGACTGTACCTGCGGAGCTCATCATTTCTTTCAGCCCAAAAGTTAGTCTTGTTACTTATTGAGTTAGTTGTACTCATACTACACTATGCACCTCGTGTGTAGATCCAGGTGCTTTTGGATTCAGAGATTGTTAGATTTCAGAGTACTATCAGAGTGAGACTATCAAGGTAGCTGCTTGGCGTCCGCTGACCTTGTCTCTCTTTCCTTCAGTTATTGTACTGTTCTATATTTTTAGACAGTGGTTTTTATCAGTCAAATATTGTACTCATATTAGATGCTCATGCACTCAGTGACACCGGGTTTTGGGAATGTTATATTTGAAATTGTGAAATTTCTTCCGCTGAATTTAATTAATTATTTTCAAATTTAAAAGATATGGTGGATTATTGAGATTTTTGGCTTGCCTAGTATTGAGATAGGCGCCATCATGACAGGTGAGATTTTGGGTTGTGACAAGTTGGTATCAGAGTCTAGGTTACATAGGTCTCACGAGTCATGAGCAAGTTTAGTAGAGTCTTGCGGATCGGTACGGAGACGTCTGTACTTATCTTCGAGAGGCTGCCGAAACCTTAGAAAATTTCACTTTCTTGTATTCTATCATGTGGAATTGATTCGGCTTGAAACATAACTCTTTGAATTCCTTCCACGCATTTCGTATGCGCATATGACCGCTCGGTATAAGTTGTGCATCGCCGGCGTGTGATTCTATGAACGAGGTTCAAGATGTGTATTCTGTGTTTTGGTGATGGGCCAGTCTGGAGGACTTGAGGCTAGGTTTAGACCGCAGCTTAGGCTCGGTAGCTGCAGTTGTAACATGTACATTTGGACTCATATGTCCGGTAATGTCCCTACGAGTAGAATTTGTGGCTCGATGAGCGGTGGAATTGCTTTGTGATAAGACTGATGTGACTTCGGAATATGTTAAAACGATTTGAATATGATGAGAAGTATTTTCTTGAAATGTAAAAAGGGCCATTAGGTGCTTGATTTTCGTTTTGATGTGACATACAGTCCCGAGTATGAATGTTCTAAAGGATCTTTCAATTAAATTGTGGGACAAATTAAATTCTCATGTCTTGTTAATGAGTTTGGACTTAGAAAGATTAAGTGATTGCGTAGTAATTGTGGTTGCGAAAGGGTATAACAAGATGCCAATTTGAGACTAAGCAGGTGGGTTATCTCATGCGGAGTGATCTATGTAGGTGTGTTCCTTACGATGTGAATAGAGAGTTTCTTTTCTGCCAGCGGGGTATATGTGTTGAGACTTGAATTTGAATCTAGTTGAGAAAGTTGACTTGATTGTCGCGAGAATAAATGTGAACTTAGTGGATGATTGAGGTAGTTTGTGGTGGGTGTTGCATAAGCTTGAGAAGAATTTTCGTTAAACTGACTGCAGTATTATGGCAGTAATAAATTATGGGTAGTATGAATTATCGAGTGTTTTGTTCTATGGCTTTGAGCCAAGTGGGGGAATCTGCCATTAACAATTCAATTCATGGTTATATGTTTAAAATTTAGTTTTGGTCTGAGGCATACTTGTGGGTTAGTTATGACTTGCAGAGGTTGAGATCAAGGGTGACTCGAATAAGGAAATTCCTGGATACGAGTTATATTGCACTTATGAATATATGAAAATCATGGAATGAGTGAGTTGTTATTTGTGAAGGATGTACTGCGCACGGAGTATGAATTTGATTGGTGGTGTTAAGACTGGGGTACTTCTTTGGGTGTTGTTGTGCTAATGGGGCATGTGTCTTTCGTCCCGTTTGGGCGGTGCAATTGATATTTGAGCAGAGTGGATGAATCCTGAGAAAGTTCCAATGGATTCAAGATTAATATGTAACAATTGAGAATTTTTGGCGGATTTGTTTATGGCTAAAATATGAGATTTAAGTTGGATGGTGTCGAGACTTGTGCCATTTTTGTATATCATTAGGGATTTTATATTTCGGTATCAGGAAGGTGAACGAAACGGCCTTAGACTCAAATAAGGTATTTTCAGAGTGGGTGTTTCGGTTATGGTATTTATAAGGGTAATTATGATGTGGAGAGACTCTACAGATGTTTTGGTGGCAATATTCTTGGGTTTTGGAGACCTACGTGGTTTGGTCGAGTTAGAGGAATTTAGTTCTAATAGCTTACTTATGTGCAGATGCATTTCAAAGTGTTCTTGACGGTTTGAACCGGATATTTTCTACTGGTGTGGGAAACATGTTGTATATTGTGATTTTCTCCTGGAAGGAAGTGAGAGAAAGGTTTCTAACTAACCGGGTATGTAATTTACCGGTGACTCAGAGTTGATAATGAGATTCTTGTGCCTTTCACATGGTAGATGTGGTGTGTTGTGCGGGATTTAGATTCATACGCATAAGGTGGCAGTTCATTCTTGAAATAAAGATCACGAATTTTGGACATAATGGTCAGTTTTAGATATTTAGAGGAATATTATAACTGCCCGAGGGTCCCTGAGAAGGGTGCGTATTTCAGAAGGCGCGTTGTGTTTTGACTTATGGATGTTCATCGATATTGCAGTACCCACATGGGTTATAGACTGCTAATATTCAAATTATTTCTATATGGCACGAAAGAATTATGAAAGTATTCCTCATGGGAAGATAGTGAAAGGAAGACGTGTTAGTCATTCTAGTGCTGGAGTTGGGGTCAGTTACGGTGATTCATGTGTTTGATGAATTTGGAGACTGGGAGTTCTCAGAAGTATATTATTTTAGGTTGCGGCCTGTTTGAGGTGAGTATTTTATTTTTTCTCAGTGGAGGCACTAGTTGCGTTAATTATTTGTGATAGCTACGCGCTATAAGTGTGCATATATGTGAGGTTTGAGCCAATGTGTGGGCATCAGGGCAAGTACTCATACTCAAAAGAATGATTAGGCTATGATATGCCTAGAGTTGACTGTAAGCGTAAAGTTATAACATTTCTCGTATTCGTACCTTTGTTGATAACTATCTGGGCTACATTTGAGGTTTCAAAGAGGTTAATTCCCCTGAATAAATGGGGTAGTTACTATTTTTGTGTTAACTTGCCAATTTGAAGTGTGACACTGGACTTTGCACATGCTTACGCTATGGCGTGTTATTTATACCAGTCGAGGAGCATGTGAATCTTATTTCATTTATCACATACATGTGTACTTATTTGATTGCTCCTCTATGATATGCTTGGACTGGAGGCCTGTGACCATGCCTGACGGATTACGTTATTGGCCCGTGAGTTATCCGTGCGGATCCATATACTGATATTTTTAGCACGTGAGTTGTCTGTGCGGGTTCAGATATTGATACGTTAGCACGTGAGTTGTCCGTGCGAGTGATGTTAATGTGATCTCTAAAAGAGCTGGTTACTGTTATTAATGTTGTGTGTATCGGTTGTACAATATATAATGAGATTATAGCATTACAGTTGTGGTGGTGCTTGTTGAACTTACAATATTGTTCTCTACTTTGAGACATTTTCCATTTTTTGGGTACAAAATTGCGCAGTTGTGGATTGAGTTGTATTGGTGTGGCATGTCAATAGGATAGTTGTGTTTAATAATATAAGGTCATTGGACCTAGAATGGATACTATCATGATGGATTCCGATATATTGGGAGGATAATATTGAAAGTCGGCATAGAAAGTGACTTTATCTGGGACTATGCTTATGGTTGAATACAGCTTGTTCATACTTATACAATATATGGATGTGAGATTCAGGTATTGAAAAGAATTCTGGATGTTAGAAATTTGGCTCCATGGTTTTTGGGCTAAGGTTAAATTAATGATTTTCAGTTATGTTGTGTGGTCAGGCCTATATAGAATAGGGTGACGTGAGATCACCCCCGGGTACGTGCATGGTAAGATGGAATAGTGATGTGGTGGCTTGGAAACAACTCGTGGCATGTTCGAGGACGAACATATATTTAAGTGGGGGAGATTGTAACGACTCGACCGGTCGTTTTGAGCATTTACGCTCCTTTCAACTATCTGAAGTATTGAATAACTTCCTACCAGGTATTATGACTGTGTAAATTATCGGTTTCGGTTTTAAGGTATTTCGGAGTTAGCTTGGAAGAATAAACTTTCATGTTGGAAGCTTAAGTTGAAATAGTTGACCGAATATTGACTTATGTGTAAACAACCTCGGATTTGAATTTTTATGATTTCAATAGCTCCGTATGGTAATTTTGGACTTAGGAGCGTGTCCTAAAAATTATTTGGAGGCTCGTAGTGGAATTAGGCTTGAAATGAAGAAACTTGAATTTTGGGGAAGTTTGACCGGGGGTTGACTTTTTGATATCGAGGTCGAAATCCGATTCTAAAAATTGGAATAGCTTCATTATGTCATTTATGACTTGTGTGCAAAATTTGAGGTCAATTGGACTTGATTCGATAGGTTTCGGCATCGAATGTAGAAGTTGGAACTTTCATAAGACTAAAGTTTCAAGTGAGTTCGCACAACACCCAACTTTGAATGAGAATATCTACATATATATATATATATATATGGAGTTATGTGATGATCTACCTATCAAGTAAAATATCTTTGAGTCTAATTTCTAACACTTCAAACCGCTCATCATTTGGACATTCCTACAAGAAGTTATGACTAAATTACCAAAGTATGGAAAAATGCGATTCTGCGATCGCAGAACCATTATGCAATCGCAGAAGTAGTTATGCGACCACAAAATGGTCGCAAACCTGTCCAGTGATGCCCATTTCTGGGCATCGATTTTGTGGTGCATTTTGCAACCCGCATACCTATTCTGCGGTCCATTATGCAACCGCAGACCTGCTTTCGGAGGGTGAATTTTTCTATTTTCATAACCCGAAACTATTTTGATAAATAGGCTTTGGGACTCATTTTGGAACAAAAATCTGACATTTTTTAGAGAGAAGGGAGAGTGTTCTAGAGAGAGGAAGAAGCTCAAGTGCTTTGTTCATCAAGATCTTGTTCAAGCTTTGAAATCCAATAAGGAAATATCACAAGATCTTCACCCAAGAGGTAAGGTTCTAACCCATAGTCTTCAATTTGAAGTTTGGGTAAAGATGGGTAATTAAGAGTATAATTCTTGGGTGTAATAGTATCATTTATACATATTAATAAGGTTTATGGAAAGATTGTTGAGTTCAAATGGGTATAGATTGGGTTGAAAATGGTAGAAATCTTCAAAGACTTTAATTGAAGATTTGAGGGTCGAGTTGATGTCGGAATTTGGTGAAATTTATATGGTTGGACTCGTGGTTGGATGGGCGTTCATATTTTGTAACTTTTGTCAGGTTCCGAGATGTGGGACCCACGGGCAATTTTTGAGTTAATTTCGGATTTTATTGGAAACATTAGTATCTCCTTATGGGATTACTTACAATAATTGGTATTGATTGAATCGAATTAAGTGTACCTAGATACGATGCTTTCAGAGACCAATTCTTGTGGCAAGAGCATAACAGAATAAAGAATTATACGGGTTGAGGTAAGTAACGCTTTTAAACTTAGTTCTAAGGGTATGAATCCCCGAATTTGGTATGATATAAATTGTTTGGAGGTGACACTCGTGATAGGTGACGAGCGTGTGGACGTGCACCATATAAATTGTGTCTTGAATAAATCCTATGAAGTTGTAAAGATTAAAGAATCATGTTATTATCTGAACATATGGCACGTGTTAGAGGAATTAAGCTGAGGCTAGTAATAAAGATCATGTTTAGGCTATATGCCGATATTTTAGGACCCATGGGGTCGTGATGCTGTTGAATTAATTGTTCTAAAATATACATTTCACACTCAGTAATAATTGTCCATTTTGAGGATATTTATGGGATTGAGCTGCGCAACACAGCATGCCATTTGGCTTTATATATGTTATTATTAAATGGATCGGGGTTTCCCGCCTACAGCAGGCCTTATTGGCTTTACTATTTTATGGATCGGGCCTGCCCGCCTGCAGCAGGCCTTAAAGGCTTTGTTATTATACGGATCAAGACTGCCCACATGCAGTAGGCCATATTGGCTTTGTATTACGCTTGAGCTGAATGAGCCCCTCTGAAGTCTGTACACACCCTCAGTGAGTGTAGATGGTCATCGATATTCGGGATGGACTTCCCAGGGCATGGACTTGCCTTACTTACTGCTTATATATATATATATTTGGGGTGGATTTTTCCAGGACATGGACTTGCCTTACTTATTTATATTGTAATGAGTTTACCTGGACATGGATCTTGATCGAATTATTTATATTTGGGGGATAAATTATCCCAAGCCTGGATTGTCCTTATACGGTACTGAGTGACTGACTTTCAGTCGATGTGTATTTATATACGGGTTGGAACACCCCTGGGCTAGATTGGCCATAAACAGTACCAAGTGACCGGATAATTTATGACCAGTATTTACATGAGGTCGTTTTACTGAGATGTCATATGCCTCATATCATGCAGTATTGATCTATTTCACTTGAATTGAGTTTAACTGTTGAACTTGAAAGCGTGCCTACATTTCTGTACCATTATTTTTACTGGACTGTACCTGCGGAACTCATCATTTCTTTCAGCCCAGAGGTTAGTCTTGTTACTTATTGAGTTAGTTGTACTCATACTACACTCTGCACCTCGTGTGCAGATCCAGGTGCTTTCGGACACAGAAATTGTTAGATTTCAAAGTACTATCAGTTGGAGACTATCAAGGTAGCTGCTTGGCGTCCGCTGACCTTGTCTCTCTTTTCTTCAGTTATTGTACTGTTCTATATTTTTAGACAGTGGTTTTTATCAATCAAACATTGTACTCATATTAGATGCTCATGCACTCAGTGACACCGGATTTGGGAGTGTTATATTTGAAATTGTGAGATTGTTTCCGCTGAATTTAATTAATTGTTTTCAAATTTAAAAGATATGGTGGATTATTGAGATTTTCGGCTTACCTAGTATTGAGATAGGCGTCATCACGACATGTGAGATTTTGGGTCGTGACAATTCGGCACTTCACGAACTAGTTAGTCTTTTAAACGATGCTTTACGATTCCTTACGTGGTAGTTGTACGTAGAGCGTTGCCTTTAATTTACTTGTGGTTGTATTGATCGAATGCGTAAAGCATTCTGCTTGGGAAACGTATGAGTATATTATAATCTCCATTTATAAATCTTGGTATTCTTTCTGTATTTGTGTTTGTACTCGTTTGACCATGCTGGATGCCGTGCGGCATCTCGTTGAAATTAAAGCATGTGTCATATGATGATCAGGTATGCCTCCTTGACTCTTGTGTGTGTCTATTTCTCTATGTGATTATTCTTTTACTGCAATAGATATCATATCGTTAGGAATTTCAAGACATGAATCTGTATGTACGTGTTTGAATCTATGTTTGCCTGTAATTCTTTCTGGATGACTACTTTCTGAATGAATTCAAAGCTCCTCTAGATACCATGCTTTTGGACTCATACTATTTGATTCATGCATAACAATGAATGTATGTGTCGTAATCGTAAACTATGATTGGCATCAGTGTGTTTGATTCACATATAGACATCATGCCATTAGGATTATAAAAGCTAGATACTAATTTGTTAACTCCGTGTTTAAATCCTTGAGGCTATGCATTGACATGATCATTTAGATATTGTCTCTTAGAGCTAAAGGATTGATATATTGCTTGTTTAAATAAAGAAGTATGCTAGAAAATCATGAATAACGCTTATTTGCGCCTTACTGCTAAAATGTGTTCAATAACTAGATGTCATGCCTTTAAGTTCCTTATGACATAAAGCCATATACTGTTGAAGACCAGCAACTTGTAATCTATTTGTGCCTCTCTTGGTGTGATTTGTTCAGCTGATACATGTAATGGATAATCGTTAGGACATAATAACTTAATTGATGAATACAAGTCTGTTATTGTGTTTAACTGGTTCAAGTATGTATTTGGGTTATGGATTAGAAATTTGGGTCATGGGAAGCGGGAGAAGGCCGAGAAGATACCTATGAGGATCTGTCAAAAATTGTACTTTATTTTAGTTTATAGTTTCGGCTTGGTCATTAGTCTGTTGTGCTAATTTGTACTGATAAATAGTAATCTGATTGTGTAAACGAATTGCTGGAGAAAAGGACTTACCTGTTATGTCTACAGAGTAATATTTGACTGTTAAATGTGTTTTATATGATATTTCCATGTTTAGGAAATTTAATAGATGAATTAGTTTATTGCCTTGGCCACCAACTTCATGTTTAATAAGTTCAACATAGGTGATAAGGAATCAGATTTTTCTACTTTGTCTTTCTTTTTAAATTCTTCACTAGTCTTAAGTAGCGACCTGGGCTCTCTAAAATAAACTAAATTTTTAGCAGCTTAATACTCAAGTTTGTTAATCTGTCTTGGGTCATTTGCAATCTCTTGCTGATCTCCTAAGAATTTTATTAAAGAAGTGGTTAAGTTCATCCATGTTTAAAAAAATAAGTAGAACCTTTTTCAACTTTGAGCTTTATTCTATAGTAATCAACATCAGGTTTGAGTGTCTTTGCCTAGTAGTTGCAAATTAATTTTTCTTATACCTATCCTTTTTATAAGTCATGAGCTCTTTACTTTATAATTTTATCTAAGAGTCAGTTCTTCTTTTAACTTAAGCTATGACCCATTTTATCAAACTTCGTATTCAATTATTTTACAACACTACACTCAAGCCATTTTATTTCATCTAAAACTTTGGTTCTTGAATAGTAAATTACGAGGCTTAATACATTTAGGAGCCCACGTTTTTTTCTCTTTCCTTTTTGGTTTCTCTATTTAATTAATTCGGAGGCCAACATGAGCCATTACTTGTCTTATGTGTTCCTTGTTTAAGTCTCAATGTGCTCATTTTATGTGACACTAATAATAATAGAAATAGAAACCTGAGCTTTTCTTTAAGTCTAGAACCATCCCTTTAGAATAGTGTCCAAAACCACCTGGACTATAGGAATAGACGGGTAGTTTTGAATTAAGACGCGATTTAGAATTGATTAGTGCACTCTTAGGTTAACAATTTAAAGATAGTAATGAGGGTAGCAGACATGATACATAAATTGCTCAAATAGCCATTTCACTTTTGGCTATAAAAGTCTTAGCCGACTTTGCACGGGAGTTGATCCATCAGGCTTAAAAATCTAGGTCCCCCTTTTATGTAATTAAGTAGACTTTCTACGATTTACAATTCTTACATTTTTTCATGACTGATTTTAATTAATTGCTTTTAATTGATGTATATACTTGACCACTTAGGATTAATTCACAACTCAGCAACCTACAACCTAGTCTAATTCAATAATCCCACATAGTTTAGAATTCGGTCGGGAACCACAATTGTGGACCTCGATGAGTGCCTAACACCTTCTCTTTGATGTAATTTGAGCTCTTACCTAATCTTGGGTGACGTTGACTAGTTAAAATAGAGTTATTTGCAAATAGGTGCCCTAACGCACCTTAAAAATCGTTAGGTGGCGACTCTTATCCTTTAATGCCCTTTTAAAGGAGTTGTCACATGTTGAAACCCGCTTTCGCGAGAAAATGGGGCGCGACAACGAACCTATTCCAACTCCCAGAATCACAATCCGAATTCGATATCATCAAAGCCAACTCCCGGTTCAACTTATGAACTTTTCCAAAGCTTCAACTTGCCAACTTTCGCCAAATAGTGCCGAAACCTTCTAGGAATATTCAAATGAAAATTCGGGCATACGCCCAAGTCCAAAATCACCATCCGGACCTAACGGAACTATCAAATACAAAAAGTCCAACTTGGTCAACTCTTCCAACTTAAAACTTCCTATTTAAGAATTATTCTTCCAAATCAATCCCGTATCACCCCGAAAACCATAATCGACGATACACACAAGTCATAATACATCATACGTAGCTACTCATGCCCTCGAACCATCGAACGGAATACAAATTCTCAAAACGACCAGTCGGGTCACGACATTTTTTCCCTTTTTAACATACGTTCGTCCTCGAACGTGCCAACAATCTCTCCAAAGCCGTCAAATCACTGTTTAAACTCACCACACACATACCCATGGGTGACCCCACGTCACCCTGATCCATAAAATCCTAACATCACAACCTAATTGAAGATCTTTACTTCAACCTTAGTCCATAAACCTTAGAACCCAATTTCCAATATCCAAAATCCATTACAAGACCCGATTCTCACGTCTAAACACCGTATAATCCTGAACAAGCTATATCAAGCCATAACCATAACCTAAGATGTAACCACATGACCTACTACATAACTCAGATACTCATAGTATAACATCTGACCACAATAGTTGTCCAGAATAAACCCGGTACCGGCAACAAATCTCATATCGAATAAAACCTTATTCTAAACCTTCGTGCACTGTAGTGATAAAATAGACATGCAGAACTCATAACCACTCACCACATCAACAAGTCGTGGAGCTCCCTCGGGACCCAATAAAAACCATAGCCAATCCTAAGCTGACTATAGACATTATTCTACCAAACGTACATTAATCAAATCTAATAGCACCCAATCCATGTCCAATAACCTCATCTCATCTGGTACAAGCTGTCCGACAAACATGCCATACCAATACCACCTCGAATCACTTATCGTGCAATCCGTGCACCAAACAGGAAACAACTCGAATGTACCCAGTGATGGAAAGATAAACAAATTAAAAAATCGTCACGCAAGCTCAACAGATACCACCATAAGAGCTATGCTATGAACCCATCGCACATAGTAGAACCAAGACACATGAATCTAACACTAAGGATCATATCCCAACATAACTCTGCTGCAATGCGTGACCCCATCCCAAAATCGATAAATATGAAATACTTCAAACTATGATATTCACAATCATCAACCATAAGCATATCAACAGTGATTATGCGAAGTGCATGACCATAACCGTGGAGAAATAAATAGCACAGTATACCACAAATAGGAAGATCATAACCAGGGAGCAATCAACTATCCAACAACCTAAGAGCCATCTCGCTCGAATTCTGTCACTAGGCCCAAACCAAACCGCACCACGTGTATATAGTCAACACTCCCACTGCCCATCTTAGCATCGATCGTAGCATCGAAAAGTAACACATAGAACACGTCAGAACACGAACAAGCTCAACTCTAACCAAATGACACGTCCCTCAATAACAGCAATGCGGAGTCAACAAATCTGATCCAGTTTAAAATACACATCCTCATTAGGCCTATCAATGGGCCCCCAAATCAACTCTGGTCGTCCACAAATAGATAAATAGCCCTCCAAAAGCCCATAATAACCTAACCATAACATATACCATCAACTGTCTAGTTCCGTCCATATCGTCATAGTGCACAACCAAGGAATAGTCTACCTCCGAGACTCCCAATCTCCAAATCACAAGAATACAAATATCTCCATATCTGATCCCGACTCTACCACCCAATTAACTAACTCATCTCTCAAGCACAATCATCTCACAAGAAATACTTCCTTAGTTTTTCATGCCACATAGCAAATATCTGAACATTAGTAGTCCACCAACCAGCCGATTATCGTAATACCAGTCAAGCATCAGTAAGTCAAAACACATTGCGCCTTCTGAATCGTGCACCATTATCAAGTGATACCAGATAGTGCCAACATTTCTCTAAACATCTGAAACCGTCCATGCTGTCTAGAACTCATGACATTCCCTTCGAAACTAAACCACAATCTTGTACATGCACATCTCAATCCCACACGATGCACCACCTCTATCATACCATAATATAAAAATACAAGAATCCCATTATCAAGTTTGAGTCACAAGCACAATACATACTCAATCCGTCATAAACCTTCTACTTGATCCCATCCAAGAGGAAATCACAACCCGCAACAGAATCCTCATGCCTGTAAAAAATATCCATCTTAAGTCGTGGTAGAAATCATCAAGAACTCTTCGAAACCCATTAGCACAAGACCAAGCCATCAGAACTAAATCTCTCTGACTTAACCAAGTCACGCAGGTCGTCAAACCCAAGAGTATTACCACAAAACACTGGCATAACCTTACCACATCAAAAGAACTAAAAGGACCGATCATATATATTACCGTGCCGATCCAACCCACTACCAAGATGTCTAATTTCTTCGAGTTCCTTCCAAATTGCCTTCGAATTAACACTTCTCCTTGCCAGAATACCACGATACTTAGCCAAGCTCACCACAAGATATTCTAGCATGAAACCACGTTGTCCTAAATCCCATAAGCCACCATATTTCCTTTTAAGCACTCAATATACTGCATCCGAGATACCCACTCTGATGAGACCTTTTGTGAATCTAAAGTTGTTTCTTTAACCTCTCAAATGCTGAAATGTAGAATTAATAATGATATAGCGAATCGCGACACCATCCAATGAAAATCTCAGATCTTAGCCATTTACAAATCCAAAAATTTCTCAAATACCACATATGAATCATGAACTAATTATAACTTTCTCAAGACACATCCACTCTACCCAAATCTTTTAATGTACCACAAAAATGGGCCGAACAACTTGTGCTCCATTAGCACATAAATACCTTAAGAAGTAACCCACATCTCTAAGCAACTGAGTGAATCCTTACTCCATGCACACTACCTCCACCTCGAATAACACACCTGAATCATCCCAAGATTTCCATATATCTGTAAAGTGTAATACATCATTCATCCAAAAATTTCCTTACTCGAGTCATCCTCGAAATCAACCTCTTCAAGTCATGACTGATCCACAAGCGTGCCTTAGGCCAAAACTAATATAACACATAACCATACAATCAATTTGTCGATAGCAGACTCCCCCGCTTGGTTCGAAGCCATAGAACAAAATATCTGATAACCAACAATACCCTTCCTCCATTACTGCCATAATCCCGCACTATAATTCAACTAAATCCTCCATAAGCTCATGTAACACAAATCATAAAATACCTCAAATCATCTTCTATGCTCACATTCATTCTCGTGACAGTCGAGTCCGCTTCCTCTAGCGGTCCAAACTCAAATTGCAACACATATAACCCACTGGTAGAAAGAAACTCTCCACATAATCATCATAAGAATCATACAACCGTAGACCACCCCCGCAAGAAATAACCCACCTGCTTAGCCCCGAACTGGCATCTCTTTACGCCCTACCATAGTCACACCCACTATGCATTCACTAAATCTTCTCGAGTCTAAGCTCGTCAACGAAACATAAGAATCTACTTCATCCCACAAACGAACAACATAAAAAATCCCTCAACATACTCATAACTCGAGACTGTACAACACATCAAGACAGAAATCAAGCACCAAATAGTCCTTTTCACATCCCAAGCAAACTCTTATCGTCACATCTAAACCATCTGAACACATCCTGCAGTCACATCATGCTCATCATATAACCATTCAACCACTCACCAAGTCATAAATCACACTCGTATGGATACTACCAGACATATGTGTCCAAAAGCATATGCTTATACAACCGAAACTAGCAAGACCAAGCTGCAGTCTAAACCCGGCCTCAAGTCCTCCAAACTGGCCCAACTCCAAAATACAGAAAACACATCTCGCACCTCATTAATGGAATCACAATTCGTCGATGCACAGCTGATACCAAGTGCTCACATAACATATGAGTGAGTGGAAGGAATTCAAGGTATACGCTTCAAGATGAATCAATCTGCACGATAAGTAAAGAAAGATGTGAAATTTTCCTACATGCCATGTAGTCTCTCGAAGATAGGTATGGACGTCATCATACTGGTCCGCAAGACTCTACTAGACATTTTCTCATGACTCATAAAACCTATGATGGCACCTAACCCAACCCGCTAGGTAAGCTAATTAACAGTCAACAAAATCCAAATGAGATTAATAAGAAAATCAGTTGTTACACCCCATATTTTCGTACATAAAAATGCATCATAAGAAAACTAATGTAAGATCAAAAATGAGATTATCTTTGAAAGTATATAAAGTAAGTTATCATGTTACCTCGGAGGTTACAAATATTGAAAATCATGAACAACAAGTACAAAGAGGGTTAGAAGGTTCAGAAGTTAAAGGAATTGAAAAAAATAATATTTCGTTGAAAGTCGACAAGTTGGGAATGTTATAACTCATACATTTGGGGAGAGACTAGGGTTCTTAACATGATAAGAAGGTTATGTTATGATTTATTTTAGTCTTATGATAGTCATGTGTTAAGGTTTGAAGTCAAGCGAGTTGTGGAACAAAAGTCGATGAAACTCATCACAAGTTACGTTCATAAGTTTTACTGAAATTTGGGTCAAATGTCACTGCGCTTTTCTCCCAATATACTTAGATTTACGGGATGATCCACCCATAAAATTGAATATCTATGATTATATTTTCTAACACATTAAACCGTTTGTCAATACGACATCGGAGTAGATAGATATATGCGTTTTTGCGAGACTGCGCAGACTGCTAGGTGACAAGTAGGTGTGTCACCTACTTGCTTAAATGAGAGGACTACATATGTCCAAAAAGGGGCCAGTTCAATCTGGCCAAAGAGATCTTTTAAGGGTCTATTTCCTTCATATATCACAGTGATAATAGTACATAAAAATCAGAGATAAGCCCCTGCAAAAATCCTCCCAAAAATTAAACACAAACCCTAATTGATTTTCGCATCTTTTCAAGTTCTAGTTGGAGGAAAACCTAGGGTTTGAAGAACCAAGATAGGAGCTGAGATATTCAACAAATAAGGTAAGTATACTGCTCTATTTTATCCATTTTTTCTGCTGGAAATGTATGAAAAGTCATTCTATAATTGTAATAACTCACAAGACGGTGATCGGAAGTCATGAGTTCGAGTTATTCAACTTGTAGTGAACTGTTTTATGGGTTGTTTCGCGTTGCTGTTGCATTGCATGTTTTGCTTCTGTTTTAGGGAGTTTTGGAGGAGAAATAATATGGATAAACACCACATAAATGCAGGGTGGTGGGCTGGTCGTTCGTCATAACATTTTCAGATTGTTTGACACTATTATGGTTGTCGTTTTGTGTATGAAGTGATAAGGGTATTTTGTGATATTTTGTGATGGATATAAGGTTGGAAAATGATGTATATATGTTGTTATTGTTGTGTTCTTGTGTTGTTGGTGTTGTCGCGAATTGGGAGGAAGTAAAGATTACATGGGAGATGTTGCCCGTTTTAATATAAAATAAGTTTGTCGTTCGTTATGCGATAGTTGTACCTTTCGTAACTTACTGATTGTATTATTATTGTTGGAGATTAAGGTGCGAAGAGACGAGTTCAATGTGGTTATTGGAAAGATTGTGATAAGGTATGTTAAGGCTAAATCTTTCCTTCATTTTTGCATGATCTCGTAACTACATGAGTTTGATAACGAGACATAAAGAGAAGTTGTACTCCTAAATTTATGTACATTATCCTAGTCTGATAAGTTTCTCCCTTATGAAGTTGTGCAAAAATACAAAAATACGGAAATACTGTCCAGAACGCAATAACACTGTAGAAATGACGAATGCTATCTACAAATGCAGAACGTTGTCTAGAAAGGCAGAATGCTGCATAGAACTGCAGTAATACTAGAAATACAATTCCAAGTTTGTTAAAAATCTATCTTAATTTTTTCCTGTTCACATCATTGTAGTATGTACAATGTCTAAAGTGGGGTAGAGGAGAAAAAGATAAATATAAGCCTCATGTTCATGAGATCTATATGAAGATTGCATACAATGTAATTACAAATATTAACCATAGGTGGAGGTTGACTTGAATCTCATATAGGTAGGGCTATCCTTCTCAATTTCACTTGAGTGAATTAGGGATTGCCATTGAGAATCTACCACAAATGGAATTTACTTTAGGAAGAAAAACCTTCAGTAGTAAGAGTATGAAAGCCTTTTCTCTTTTGGGGAACCATATCTCACAGATAAGATATCAATGACAAAATTCTTTCCCTTTCATTTTGTTGAGAATGGTAACATTTACACAAAATTCTTTCCCTTTGTACCATAAAATCATCTTCCATTCCTTTTTCTAGCTTATAATATTTGCAGTTCTGAGATTGACTTTCACACTTCTTTTGGCCTGGAGAGGAGTCTGACGTACTTCTAACACTCAGAGAATGCTTAAGAACTGGCCAGCAAACAAAGAGATCTGATGCTCGACTGCCTAAAAGAAAGAAAGAGTTGGAATTTAATTTATAAGTTTAGAATGGAGTAACCATGTAAAGTTAATAGGAGTAATATTAAATGGAAGATCAACAAAGATATGATCATGGACCTAAATAGTCGTAGATAGGAAAGAAATAGTCAGAGTACAAGTGATAAAGGGACAACTTATAGTTGGACATCTTGATATAATATCAATCACTTCATGCATGTCATTAAATAGGAAAAGCTGCAGAAAAAAGACTTCAAATGTAACCCATGGATAAGGATTCATGTTAGTATCTTTAACTTTGGATTGCTAATGAAAAACGCCTATCAACTATACCTAATATAATGCAAGCATTTAACATTCTTGAACTAATAATGAAACAGAAGAGAAATGACATACCTGAAATGGTATTTATCCTCACAAAAAACAATCATGAAGTAAAAATGGTGAACCAATATCTGCATGAACAACAACTACTACCTCCTGAGATTCTTGAGCATCGACTGCAAAGAAATTCAAGCAACTTGTGCTTCCAGGGAATGTCGAGCAACTTCTGCCTTCTTCACCTTCTCTTTATTGATATGAGTTGATTGCAAGACTCAATGCAGATAAATTATTGAACAACTAAAGCAATAAAAGAACAAAAAATAAACAATCATCTCCAAGAACTCACCAACAAAAAAAAACAATTTCCTTTTAAGGAGAGAAAAAAAGAACATATTGAGAGAGGTAGAATAAAAGTGTTTGTTATACCAAACTATTATTTTGAGCTTTTCATCACAAAGTAAGACATGAAGATGTGATTTACTTCACAGATACAAGTGCACAATTCTAGAGGAGGTAATTTATTGCCAGGGAAGTATGTTGCTTGTTACTCGAAACATGCGATATTCAATTGATATATTTATTGCAAGCTGTATCAAGAGAAACTAATGTTCTTATTATGTGTTTAGCAAGTTAAAAAAATAAGATGCTAAAAGATCACGTCTTTAAGAAAATCTTAGATGTAGTCCCTTCCTACTTAAACCAATATCATTCTTTTCCTTGAGGATCTTCAACAGAGTAAGCAATATTCAAGAAACATTAAGCACCATCAATATACTCTTTGCTATACCTAGTTAAATCTATCCAACACTTGGACAGATCATTTAAAAACCTAAAATTCTTATATTGATATTAGATCTTCAAGTAAAGAAAAGAACTTTATAGGAATGTAAAGTCCCCTGTATTTTAGTTCATCCAACTAGTGATAATTCTTTAAAAACTATTATGTTTTCATGATTATATCTTTAGCCATAACTGCAACGAAAAGCACATAGATAAAGAGCAATCTATAGAAAAATCATACAAGACAAGAACAGAGAGATTACAACTTCCTATATTTGTACCTATTTCTCCCTTCACCTCATGTACCAAATGAAGATCCATGCTTAGGTCAATAAAACAACAAAACTTACAGAAAATTGCAACTCTGGGCAGGTTTAATCCAGCATAACTAGACTTTGATAAAATATAGTATTGGGAAATATTATATTTTAAGAAGGAATCCAAAATACTTGATAAACACAAAGAAAAGCAGATCAATACCATCAAACCGAGAGACCATTGGACAATGAAAAGAATACCCAATTCCACTCAATAGTTACAACATCAGGTTTAGTGATTCGGCATAAACTTACCGTGATGAGAAGGAAATTCTTAGGCGAGTAGTCGATGTTAACGGAGGAGACGAGCAGTATTTTTACTTCGAAGAACTGTACTCCAAGATGGGCAATCGGAGGAGACGTCTCCGGTGGTGAGCAGTTTTCTTCATTCTTCCAGTTGAAACAAGTATTTTTTGATCCAAGCTTAAGGGTTTTCTTTTGAGGGTTGTAGGGTTGGGGTTGGGCGAAAAAAAAGAGTGAAAAAGTTTGTCTTGTTATAAAATAAAAGCAATTTAGTAAAACATGAATAAGAAATATTATTATAAAAAAATAATTTAGTAAAATATGAACAAGAAATGGAGATAGAGAGAAGGAAGAGATTTTTTTCTTCAATTGTGTGTATTTTTATAGGCATGAAAAGTGAAGAAAAATATGTCATTAAGCATTTGAGAAGATCACGGAGGAAGAGTAGACATCTACCATAATTTAAATTTTTTTATAACGCTCCCCCTTGGATGTCCATAGATAATGTGCCTCGTTAAAACCTTATTAGGAAAAAACCCTATGGGAAAAAAAATCTTTGTGAAGGAAAACGAGTACACATGTTTAGAAATACGCCTTTTGGTTGCCTCGTTAAAAACCTTGCAAGGAAAACCCAGTGGGACAAAACCTTGTAAGGAAAAAAGAGTACAACGCGTATTAACTCCCCCTGATGAGAGCATCAATTCACATCCTTGAGCCTTCGCATCCCAATCTTGTACACTAGTTTCTTGAAGGTTGACGTCGGTAGAGATTTGGTGAACAAATCAGCCATATTATCGCTTGAACGGATCTGTTGCACATTGATATCACCATTCTTTGAAGATCATGTGTGAAAATAACTTTGATGAAATGTGCTTTGTCATATCCCTTTTTATGAATCCTCCCTTCAATTGGGCCATGCATGTTGCATTGTCTTCATACAAAATTGTGGGTACTTTGTCACACTCCAAACCACATTTGTCTCGAATAAGGTGCATTATAGACCTCAACCATACACATTCTCGACTTGCTTCATAATAGCAATTACCTCATCATGATTAGATGAAATAGTCACGATTGATTGCTTAGTCAATCGCCAAGATATAGCAGTGCCTCCATATGTAAACACATAGCCTGTTTGAGATCGAGCCTTATGTTAGTCAGATAAATACCCAACATTAGCATAACCAATAAGATCGGGACTGCAATCATTGCCATAAAATAGTCTTATATCGGTAGTCCCTTTTAGATACCGCAATATGTGTTTGATTCCATTCCAATGTCTCCTTGTAGGAGCAGAGCTATATCTTGTTAAGACGTTAACTGAAAAAGTTATGTCAGACCTTGTAATGTCAGAAAAATATATTAGTGCACCAATTTCACTAAGATATGGTACTTTGGGACCAATAAGATCTTCATTATTTTCATGAGGTCGGAATGGATCTTTATTTATATCGAGTGATCTCACAACCATTGGGTACTCAATGGATATGCTTTATCCATATAGAATCGCTTTAAAATCTTTTTAGTGTATGTTGATTGATGGACAAAAACTCCATCTTTCATATACTCAATTTGTAGACCAAGACAAAATTTTGTCTTTCCAAGATCTTTCATTTCAAATTTTTTCTTTAAATAGTCTACTTCTTTAGGAAGCTCCCTAGGAGTTCCAATGATATTTAAATCATCAACATACACGGCAATTATAATAAATTTAGATCCAGATCTTTTTATAAAGACACAAGGACAAATTGAATCTTTCTCGTACCCTTCTTTCAACAGGTACTCACTCAGGCAATTATACCACATGCGCCCTGATTGTTTCAATCCGTATAAGAATTTTTGAAGCTTTATTTAATAAATTTCTTGGAAACCTTTATATGCTTCGGAACAATTTAAATCCTTTAATGATTTTCATTATACGTATATCACGTTTTTCTTGTATTTTCAGATTAAAACCTGAAATGGCGACATCCATCACAGCAGAACATGTCTCTATATAATCAATGCCAGGATATTTACAAATCTTCTTGTGACACAAGTCGTCTTTATGTCTATCGACTTGACCTTTTTTTTCGCACAAGAACACATGTATACCTCCACTGACTTTATACTTTCAGGTGTTGGGACTATCCGTCCAACTTCATATTTTTCAAGGTGAAATCAATTTTCATTGCGTATTTTTCATTTGGCCAATCATTTATTTGTCCAAATTTCATGACAGATTTGAGCTCAAGATCCTCGTCAATATTAATAATATTGAGCGCTACATTATATTAACAATATCGTCGACGATCATTTTATATCGGTTCTACTATTACCCAATAAAGACATAATTTATTGAGATCTCTTTATCTTATTATTTTCAGGTTCCTGAGCCTCTCTCATGAGGTCTCATGAAGTGTTATGTCGTGGTGCTCTTCTAGAGCACTTGCCTCCTTATTATGACCATCTTGAACATTTGCTCATCTCGTTCTTCAAGGAGTTTTAACTTTGGAACTGATTAGTCTGCTTCATACATGCCATAGACTCTATTCATTATGAACTTTATTTTATTTGGAGCATTAGCAGCTGAATATGACATTTAGCTTTGGGTCAGCAAATACGCGTGGCAATATTTTGCAAATCAATTATTACTTGAACTTCAAATTCACATTTTCTCGTACGAGGATCTCGATGTACTCATAATAATTTATTACATGCATTATTTTTTCAGCTGCCCATTTTCTCCCTCTATTTTTGGGATCACCAACACATATCTCTAGCCTTATTTGGGGATCCATCTTTGTGCATTGTGGTGGAACAATTAAATCATATAGCACATTCATATTTCTAGATAGAAATTATTTGGTTCCTGACCCTGAACCGATTGTGATAGGGAGAACTTATCATAACTTGGCAAGATGCGTACAAGTCCTGTTGTATATTAAATAATACATCACATACCAAATTTTATTTCGGCAGTTTTGTTCTCATAACCAATTATTTAGATATAATTGGAGGCATACAATTTATGCTAAACCAACTTGGATTTAAATCAGTATTATCAAGATAAATTATCATAATTTATATTCTGTAACTGTGCTCTAATAATTTGAGCAATCAATCTTGCAAAAGCCAAACTGCAAGTTGATAGCAAATGCACATGTGACCATAGAATAGATGCATCTATTAAAATCATATAATAGTAAACGGTCTATATGGAAAGTGACTGGGCCCATATATTTATCACCTTTTATTCGTTCCATAAATCGAGGGATTCAATCCCAACCTTAACTGGTATATCATGAGAATAAGCAGCACAAGAGAATTCTTGAAGAATCTTATATTTCTTCAATATATGCCAATGTAATTATCAATTAATTTTTTTGCATCTTAATTAAACCGAGATGGTCAACCGGTCATGCCAACTAATATTTATTTCAGTAAACCTCTAATTTACTTGTGGCTTGTGATTGCATCATCATGCTTATACTTGTGTAGTACAAATAGAAGAAAAGTCAAGTAACCTTTCATATTTACCCGATATGATTATAGTAATATAAAGATATTCAATCTTCTTTTCATTTATAGTCTCAATATGCCAACCACTTTTGGCTAATATATTTGTAAATCAAAATGTTTCTTTTGAGACTTACTACTGTCACGACCCAATTTTTCCTCCGTTTGGGTAACGTGATGGCACCTAGTCTTAGGGATTAGGTAAGCCTAACATTAATTGAAACAACATTATTTAAATAACATCTAACAATTTGAATTAGAAATATCTTAAACTTTACAATTCTAAAAACCTAGTAGTACAAGTCATAAGCTCTACAGAGTGTGTTGCTAGAAAACTTCTAAATACAACTGTCCAGAAATAAGAATAAACAGTGCAAAATAAAAATTTAAAGGTGACTCCGAAACCTGCAAACGCAGTGGCAGGTTTACCTTGAGTCTCCGTAGTGACAGTCCACACAGCTAAATAACGAACAAATACTTGGGTCTGCACAAAAAAAACAAAAATTATACAGAAGAGTAGCATGAGCACACCACAGCGGTGCCCAGTAAGTATCAAGACTAACCTCGGTGAAGTAGTGACGAGGACTAGTCAAGACACTCACTGGTCTAATAAACTGAAAGCAAGCATAAGTATAGGGATGACAGAACATGGCATCTATCTAAGGATCCCGCGATATGGCTAACGACATAGCAACGGCAATAGTTTTCACATCAGGTCTCAGCCAACAACCACAATAAATTAGTCAAATCCTTTAAGTGTAAACTTTCACCCGTAAGTTTTTAAATTAAGGTCTTTAGAATATAATCCTTTACAGTAAGAAATTATTTTTGAAATATACTTCCTTCAATTAAATATCTTTCAAATATAGTTCTTTCAAGATAAAACCTTTCAAATATAAACTTTTCAAATATTTAGCCTTCAAACATAGTTCTTTCAAGATAAATACTTTCCAAGTATAACCCTTTCAAATATATATCTTCAAACATAGTTCCTTCAAGATAAATACTTTTCAAATATAAACTTTTCAAGTAATGTCCTTCGAGTATAAGTCACCATGTGACACCTAAGCATGGAAGATTAGCAGCTCCGAACACAGATATAACTACACGAAAAATCTACCGGAATACCATCCCGTAGTCCCGAATTAATCATGCAGTGCAGGGGGATATCCCGGAATACATCCGTAGTCCCAAAATAAATATGTAGTGCTGGAGGATCTCCCGGAATACGTTCGTAGTCCCAAAATAAATATGCAGTACTGGGGGATCTCCCAGAATACGTCTGTAGTCCCAAAATAAATATACAGTGCTGGGGGATCTCCCGAAATATGTCCGTAATCCCAAAATAAATATGCAGTGCTGAGGGATATCCCGAAATACGTCTGTAGTCCTAATTTAAATATGCAGCGCAAACAACAGAGATAACAACTATAACACGATAGAAACCTCGTACATCACCACAACGAGTACAAAAGCAACAATGATAGAAATGCAAAGTCCGACGAGCAAATAAACTCAAGAATTTAAATCACAAGAACGGTAGAACTCATTCACAAGGAATAACCACAGTAAAGAATGCTAGGCACAAGGAGAACAACTTAACAAGGGAAAACAAAACAAAAAAAATATAGCAACGATTCCACAATATTCAAGTCAATAATAAGAAGCCAACACTAGTCAAATAGTTCAAAAAATAATGGCAAGTCAACTAAGATATAGGTTATCTAGACTCCTTTTGAGGTTGAGCAATTACGAGGAATATTCAACAATTCAAGTAAGGATAAGCAGCGGAAGATAATCATAACTCCAATTAAGACTAAACAATTATAGGATGAGAAAAATAATGATTTCAATTTAAGATAAGCAGTTATGAAAAATATAGCATGACGATAGAAGAGGTAAAATCTTTGGTTAAGTCGAATAAGGGTCAAATAGACAGTAAGAGTGAATCCTAAAGCAATTATCTCTAATCAAAGCATGTAGAGGTGAAACTAACAAATAGGAATTCAAACGTATCAAAAACAACATCATACCCGATGAATATAAGGACATAAGAACCCTAAAAGGCCAACTTTCCACAAATAAGTCCGAGCACGCACTCGTCACCTCGCGTACACAGACTACAATCAACATAAATGACTCAAATCCTAAGGGGTAGTTCCCTCACACAAGGTTAGGCAAGATACTTGCCTCAAACTGCACTCAATCAGTCAAGTAGTATGCCCTTTTCTCGATTTTCCGACTCCGATCGACTCGAATCTAGTCATAATTAATTAGATTCAATCAATACAAATTGTAGGAATAAATTCCATATGAAAATACAAATTTTCTACAAAAATCCGAAATTTAACCCAAAAATCGCCCGTGAAGCCCACGTCTCGAAATCCGACAAAAGTTACAAAATATGAACGCTCATTCCGATACAAGTTCAACCATACCAATTTTATTCAATTCCGATAACAGCTCGACCTCCAAATCTTAAATTGAATCAAGAGGGTTTTCACAATTTTTCCAACTTAATTCACCGATTAAATGTTAAAAACAATCATGAATTCGGGTAATTTAACTAATATTGAGTCAAGAACACTTACCCCATTATTTCCTCTGAAAATCTCCCAAATATTGCCTCATCCCGAGCTCCAATCCGTCAAAAATGAAAAATGGGACAAAGTCCCATTTTCTGAATTTAAACTCACTGCCCAGGCTTTTCTTCTTCGCATTCGCGTGACCGGTGTCGCGTTCGCGAAGGCCTGACCATGCACAGCATCGCGTTCGCGTTCGAGCTCTCGCGTTTGCGGTAGCCAACTGCCCTCCTTCTTCGCGTTCGCAGTCCATGCTTCGCGTTCGCGAAAGGTTAATGGCTCAAGGTCCCGGCTCCCCTTCCTTCTTCGCGTTCGCGACCACTGCGTCGCGTTCGCGTAAGCTTGACCAGACCTTGCCTCGCATTCGCGTCCACTCCTTCGCGTTCGCGAAGGTCAAATCCAGCACCCCCAAAATTTCTTCTTCGCGAACGCGGGACTTCCTTCGCGTTCGCGAAGAAGAAAATCGGACACTAGAATCAGCAGTTCCAAAACAGCTCCAAATGATCCGAAACCACCCCGAAACACAACTGAGGCCCCCGGGACCTCCACCAATCACACCAACCAGTCCCATAACACATTACGAACTTACTCGAGACCTCAAATCACATCAAACAACACTGAAATTATGAATCGCGCATCGAATCGAATTATAAGTTTTCAGATCTTTCAACTTCTATATTTTGCGTCGAAACGTATCAAATCAATCCGGAATGACTTTAAATTTTGCACACAAGTCATAATTGACGTAAGGGAGTTATTCCCATTTCCGGAATCAAAATCCGACCTCGTTATCAAAAATTCACCATTCAGTCGGACTTTTTTCCAAAATCTTATAATTTCCAACTTTCGCCAAAATATGTCGAATCGTCCTACGGACTTCCAAATCCAAATACGGACATACGCCGAAGCTATTGCCATCATCGAAATTCTATTCTAGGGTCGTTTTTTCAAAAGTCAACTCTCCGATCGACTCTTTACATTTAAGCTTCTAAATAAGAATTTTGTTTTTTTTTAAATTAAATTCTGAATCTTCCAAAAACTAAACTCGACCACACACGCGGGTCATAATACATATTGTGAAGCTTCTCGAGACCTTAAGTACTGACAGGGCGTAATTTCTTAAAACGACAAGTCGGGACGTTAAAATTACAATATTAATGTCATGAACAATTTCATTCATCTGGGTAGTAACAAATTAGTTCTTTCAGAGCTCTTAACTGCTTTTGTACTACAAGATCTTTTGTCATACCATCCATATAATGAATGTCTCCTTCACAAAGAGAATCATATCATAATAATTGTCATGTTATCATAAGTAAAATAATTTCTTGCTTTAATTTTTCTTTTAATAATTTTCATAAGGCATGACAAAATATTTTTGGCGTATCATATGTATGCAACCAATGATATATTCATGTATCTTTGTCTCAAACCTCTCTTAGAGGTGAGTTATAGTATTTATCCAACCATGCACAAGTACATTATTATACATAATCTTTATCACACACACATATATATATATATATATATATATATTTTCACATTCACTTTTAAGAATGAGCATGCAATCTCAATATTTATCACAAGTTACATTTTCTTCAAAGAATTTCTCCCTTTTTATAATTACCATAGTGATAACTATTATTATTTTGGCCTTTCGCTCACCCACATTCATTGGTCAACCACTTGTCTTTATTTAGACTTATCATGCACTGCTATCACGTTCACTTCAAGAATGGAGCAAATCAAGTGGGACAAGCTTCATGCTTTTTCATGAAAATTATATTATTTTTCTTTAGTTATTATTATTATTATTATTATTATTATTATTATTATTATTATTATTATTATTATTATTATTATTATTATTATTATTATTATTATTATTATTATTATTATTATTATTATTATTATTATTATTATTATTATTATTATTATTATTATTATTATTATTATTATTATTATTATTATTATTATTATTATTATTATTATTATTATTATTATTATTATTATTATTATTATTATTATTATTATTATTATTATTAT
>AWOL01S0009994.1:114378-134819 GCA_000715115.1 Nicotiana otophora
CCTTACCCATATAAAGGCATGCTAGGCCATAATGCGTTGGAACTTGAATCCAACGTCTTTTCATCAATATAGTGCGTTGGGACTTGAACCCATTGTCTTGTCCTCATCTTTGGCATAATAGGCCAAAATTCAATAGGACTTACATTCGAGCCTTTAAAATATTATTACTTCATAATTATAGGCATAAGTAAATTAACTTTCAAGAAGACATATATAACTATTTCAATCTTGAAACAGTTCCTCTGCAACAAAAATGCTAGTTAGGATATATGCCAATATTTTTTATTTTTTTTTAAAAATGATACAATCACTTTTATATTTTAATAAATTAATTAGGGGAAATATGCAGATAACCACTTATATTTCAAAGACTATAAGAACTTCACAAAAAAAAAATTCATTACTGAGGAATGAGCCTCAATGCATGACCGTGACTATTATAAATTATAACTATAATAAGTTTATATTGATTGTATATTCGAATGCCAAATTTGCAAGGTATTCGATCGCCTATATATTTGATAATTTTGCTTTCAATGAAATACATCATGTGATGGTAAAAATATTATTACTAAATTACCTTAATAATTATCTAACATAGTATGTAAACGGTAAGAACATATATATACATTGGAATATTATCTTTGTCCTATAAAAGATGCAGCAAATAAAGACATACCTTTCCAGTTCTTTATTTCACTGGATACAATAGAAAAAAATATTTTAACTAAACACTGCACATAAAGTTAATGCAAAGATATGAAAGTATGAATGAGTTTAGATGGATGTAAAACTTATCTTTGTATTATCATCCAAGACATTTTTCATTGATCTCATTGTATGCTTATAATTTACATAGTCTTGACGTAGAAGATCATGAAAGGAGCAATTCGTGCTGATAACGTGTTATAAAATAAAAGCAATTTAGTAAAACATGAACAAGAAATGTTGTTATGAAATAAAAACAATTTAGTAAAACATGAACAAGAAATAGAGATAGAGAGAAGAAGGAGATTTTCTTCTTCAATTGTGTGTATTTTCCTATCTATTACAAGGCCTTTATATAAACATGAAAAGTAAAAAAAATATGTCATTAAATATGTCATTAAGCATAGAAATATGTCGTTGAATATGTCATTAAACATTTGAGAAGATTATGGAGGAAGAATAGACATACATCATAATTTGATTTTTCTTATAACATGCACATGAAAATTACTTTTTAACAACTGGATATTATTCTTTTAAGGATAGAATATTTTCCCATGATAATGTTGAAATTAAAAATTTACTTTAACGTCCCGAAAAAAGTTGGTCACTTTACCCGCAACGCCACACTCAGACTGAATGCGAATAATTTTTGGCCGAAATGCCGAATGTGTAACTTAACTTACAGGACGCACTCAGACTAAACAATTCTGTAATCCAGGCACGCACTTTCTGGGAAAAGGATGGGAAGACTTTTTGGTGCTTCTCACCTTCTAAAGCTAAGTCGATCCACCACTCTTCTCTCAGCTCCTCTCTTCAAAAATCGGATTTCTCACTCCCAATTACCTTATTACTATAAGACGACGACGTTTCTTACTCTTCGAACTTTGGCAATCATGGCCTCCGGCGCCGATGAATTCGTCAAAGGACATGTCCACCCTAACGGCGTCGCTGTTATCACTCTCGATCGTCCTAAAGCTCTCAATGCAATGAATTTAGGTGAATTTTCGATTCTTATACTTCTCTGTATGTAATGTGTAATTGTGGATCCTAGCCGGATAATATTTGTTCAGTTTTTCTTAGTCATGTCAGTTCATTTTTGCAAATTGTTCGTGTCTTTTTTCTGGTTTTAGTGCCAAGAAGTTATTAACAATTATTGTTTTTTGTGCTTCTTTAGGATCAGGTGCCAAATGTTTCACTTTGAGGTGCATGAGTCGGCAACTTAATGGAGTTTGCTAGTTTTTTTAATTATAGTCTGAAAAAAAAAAGCTTGTCCAGTAAATCATTTGGCATTTGCTGAATCACAAGCTATGGTTATTTGCTTATCTAATTTTTCCTTATAAAAAATACCTAAAGTAATAAATTACAAGCTATGATCAGGATACAAGTTCATGTAAGCCTTATTTCAGAAGCTGTGGCCTTATTCAACTAAACTGTCTAATGAGCAGTTGTAACCTATCAAAGAATATGTTCTAAAGATGACGTGGTTATAATCATGACTCGTGTACTAAAACTGCATCGATTATGATTTTAATACTAGAACGATGTTGAACCTATGGAAACAGGAGAAAATATTGTAGTTTAATTTCTTAGGGAGCAGGAACAAGATGACTCACTCCAAGATCAGAAACGAACATATTAAGAAACCAGTTTTAGGTCTTTAGTTTGTCCCAATGATATTTACTTCATTTAACTGATGCAATAAGATGTGCTTTGAAATCTATCCTAAATGATCTTTGGCTACACCTTTTCTTTCTCAACATTCCCTCCAAGAGTACTATGTCGTGATATCATCAATCAATGTTAGTGTTATTAGCATTATCATTTGCTTAATTTGATCTTTGTTGCATTCATATTTCATTGAAATCTGATGCAGATATGGATATCAAATACAAGAGTTTCATGGATGAATGGGAAACAAACCCAAAGGTGAAGTGTGTTTTGGTCGACAGCAGCTCCCCCCGTGCCTTTTCAGCAGGTAACTTTCTTTCTATTATTTACGTGATGGGTGGTGCATGTTATTTGCGGATGACATAAGACTGATCGACAAGATGCGATGCGATGTTAACGCAAGGTTGGGGGTTTGGAGACAGACCCTGGAGTCTAAAGGTTTCAAGTTGAGCAGGACTAACATTGAATACTTGGAGTGCAAGTTCAGCGAGGTGATTCATGAAGCGGATGGGGAAGTGAGGATTGATACACAAGTCATTCCCAAGAGAGGGAGTTTCAAGTACCTCGGGTCAATAATCCAAGGTAGGGGAGATTGACGAGGATGTAATACATCGTATTGGAGCAGAGTGGATGAAATGGAGGCTCGCTTTCGGGGTTTTGTATGATAAAAATGTGCCACCAAGACTTAAAGGTAAGTTCTACCGAGTGGTGGTTAGACCGACTATGTTATATCGGACGGAGTGTTGGCCTATCAAGCACTCTCATGACTAGAAGATGAAAGTAGCAGAAATGAGGATGTTAAAATGGATGTGCAGGCATACCAGGAGAGATAAGATTAGGAATAAAGATATTCGCGACAAGGTGGGAGTAGCCCAGTGGAGGATAAAATGCGGGAAATAAGGCTGAGATGGTACGGGCATGTGAAGAGCAGATGCATAGATGCACTGGGAGGAGGTGTGAGAGGTTGGTCATGGCGGGCTAAGGAGAGGTAAAGGTAGGCCTAAGAAGTATTGGGAAGTGGTAATAAGGCAGGACATAGCAGCTTCAGCTTACTGAGGACGTGACGCTTGATAGTAGGGTGTATAAGTCGAGAATTAGGATAGAAGGTTAGTAGGTTACAGTGTGTGTCTTTCTTTCGTGCGAGTAGTTTTGATATTAGTCTCGTTTTCTTTTTCTTATCCGCACATTTTCTTACTGTATTTTATTTATCTTCTCTTCTTGTTACTGTTTTGTTGTTTCGGCTTCTTTTTCAACTCTCCTTAAGCCGAGGGTCTATCGTAAACAACCTCTCTACCTTTACAAGGTAGAGGTAAGGTCTGCGTACACACTACCCTTTCACCCTACTTTGTTGGATTACACTGGGCTTGTTGTTGTTGTACTTGCTGGACCTCTATTTAGTATTTTTGCACCACCTAGTTCTTAAAGTGGTTCTGATATTTTATCGTTATTCATTTTGTTAGAGCCTAACATATTAAGTGACATAGCATCCCCTATGCTACTAAGATTTGAGGATGACCATTCATTGCCAATGCAGGATTGAATATTAAGGGGGTTGTCGCTGAAATTTGAAAGGACAAAAGTGCACTTTTGTGCAAAAGGCATTTTTTTTATCACATCATTATATTTGCCCTACAAGTGTCAGTTTGGCGTATCATGTTATCTTGTACCTCTGATTGTGTCAAAGCTGGTATCTTCCACAGTGTAGTTCAGAGTTTGCTGTCTGTAGTTTCGTTTGCTTACTGTCTTAATTAGTTGATGCTAATATGATGATGGATAACAGAAGTCCTAGTGTTTTACCTGCAGGTGGTGATATTAAGCAGATTGCAACCAAAAAACAGCAGTCAGATATGATTGAGGTTTGTAGTCTCCTTCAAACATGATTAATTCAAGACTTGCTCTACTCAGCTAAAGAAATCCCAGACTCACAGCAGACTGCACTAGCAGTAGAACAAACACTATGAATGTTGCGAACAGACTACCGGCACATGTTGCTAGTTTGGGTCTCAATATGTATCAAAAGAGCCATTGTGTTATTTGCAATTATCAGTTCTATACACAAAAGTACAGGCAGGCCTTTTAGTCTGTGATGAAAGAAGGAATTAATTAATTGTGTGGGGCCTAAGCAACAACAACAAACCCAATGTAATCCCACAAAGTGCGGTCTGGGGAGGGTAGAGTGTACGCACACCTTACCCCTACTCTGCGAAGTTAGAGAGAGTTTTGTTAAACCTATAGAAAACAACATTGAGCCACATTATAATTGTGCCGTCCAGACCCCAAAGTGCGGTCTGGGGAGGGTAGAGTGTACGCACACCTTACCCCTACTCTGTGAAGTTAGAGACAGTTTTGTTAGACCTATAGAAAACAACATTGAGCCACATTATAATTGTGCCGTCCTGAAGATAGTTTAATTTTTTCTCTAAGTTCTACTCTTCTGATGTAAACAATATCTGTTTTCACAAGTCAATATTTTATGAATGTCGCAAATGGTTTTGCTCCCCACTAAGTTCTTTAACTACTATCTAAGACTTGTATAAGTGGTCATTGGTTGTGTAAGATTATGTGAACTGTCAAACTCAAAGATAAGCATGTTAGAAAACTTATGGACCTTTCTTTTAGCATGCTTATCTTTAAGTTTGGTAGTGCACTTAATCCTATGCAACCAATTTGGTGCTTATTTAACAATCTTTGATCATCTGATGCAATCATAGCGCTTATCCCTTCATGTGTATGCACATGCGTGTAGCAGTATATGGTACATACATCTTAAGTTCTTTCCATGTGAAAGATAATTTAGGCTCTCTTTCTCAGGCACACACGTGTATCTAGGAGGCTTAACTCCAAATCATCACCAGAACATGCTCCAATCTGTTCTTCCACAATTTATACAGAAGTATCTGATCCTCCTATGTAGTGCTTGAATGTGTTATTTTATGCTTATATTGATTTGAATACTGTGGCTGAGTTAGAAGAAGAGCTTTATGTGAAAGTAGAAATGCATGTAACAGGTATTCACAGCTGAGTATCCTCTAATATGTAAAATCTTCGAGTACAAAAAGCCTTACATCAGCTTCATGGATGGCATTACAATGGGCTTTGGAATTGGTTTATCTGGTCATGGTCGTTACAAGCTTATCACAGAGGTACTTTTCTACGTCTATGGAGGATTACTCGTTTTTGCAAGTACATCTTAGTTACACTTTTTTTTTGGTTCCAGAGGACTGTTCTAGCGATGCCAGAAAATGGAATTGGGCTGTTTCCAGATGTTGGTTTTTCTTATATAGCAGCACATGGTCCTGGAGAAGGCACAGTTGGTATATTTTCTTCTATTCAGTTGAGTATTTCTTGCTGAGAAAATTTCAAAGACCAATCTTGTTGCATGAAACTTCAGAGAGAAATAAAAGATGGAAACTCCTATAACTGGAGGCATGTTTAGACAGATAGATCTCTCTCATAACTAATAGCTTAAGTTTTTGTTAACAAGATGAGACTATAGGAGTTGACTTGGTAATTGATCTCCCTCATCTTGCATGGAAGATTGCAAAAGGTATTGAAGAATATCTAGGTGCTAAAGCGAGCAAGTGAAGCATGCTCTCATCAGTGTCTGTATGTTATATTGAATGCTAGTGATTGGGCTTCCAAAATGCAGAGGTAGGAATTATGACCAACATTTCAGAATTTCTGGAGGGTATCTGAGGTGATTTTCCTGCTTTTATGAATTTTAGGAAGAAAAAACACCTCATACCACTTCATGCATTTCAGCTTGGTGTTTATAAGCACATCCCTTTTTATGCATTGGGAAGTTATTATTTCTTTTGCATCAAAAAATTGAAAATTTAATTACTTATTATCTTTTTAATTTCGTTTAGTCCTAAAGCACCTTTTAGAAGCTGAATGACCATTTTCTCTTTATTGGCACTTAGGCTTGCTCGTCTCTTCATTGGTACTTGGACAGACAAATGCAATTTGAATCGAAGTCAGAATAAATATCGCCGACCCCAACTTTGTTGGGGGACTGAGGCATAGTTGTTGTATCTTGTTAAAGCGATGAAAATGATATATGTGTGGTTCATAGAACTATCTTCCCACTCCTTCCGTATGTGTTTGCTTAATCAATTAAGCAATTGCAGGTGCTTATCTTGCACTGACTGGAAGTAGGATATCAACACCTGCTGATGCACTCTATGTTGGTCTGGGAACTCATTATGTCCCTTCTGCAAATTTGAGTGCGTTGAAGGAAGCTTTGCTTGCAACTAAATTGTATGTCTCAAAATCTTGCACTATTCTCTTGTGCACTAATTGTCAAATTTTTGACTAATTACTCATATCCATGAGACGTGGACAGCTCCTTGGCCTTTGAGTCCCTTTATCTTATTTATGCTGCTCGAATAAAAGATATTTTTGCACTTTATAGTGCTTGTAAAGACCTTTGATGTTGACATACCTTGAGTTGTGTCTTTTCTCCTCAAATCCATTAATGTTTTGCCTTGGAGGAAGAGATTCCCCAAATTGAGTAAACTTCTTGTCCCAATGTTTGAAGCTTTTTTAGTGCTTCTATTGCTGGACCCCAATCATCATTTCATGAGGCACATCTGGTATAGAGCATTCTTCCTCTGTTCCTCAGATGCTTCAGATCATTGTTTCTTATGCCTTCTGATAATGTGTATTGTGCTACTGATACAAATCATTTCAGTTACATGTTGCAAATTTAAAATAGGTTATTCTGTCTTCTTAAAACAGCTCTGAGGATCCAGATGGGGAGATAAAAGAATTGTTGGAAAAATACAGTAGCAACCCTGATTCAGAACCCCGTTTGAAGTCACTTTTACCCAGAATTATTTCTACTTTTGCTGGTAACAAGTCCATTAGAGAGATAATAGAGGAGCTAGAAAATCATCTGCAAAGTGCTGATACATTGGGTAAGGTTTTACAAATAAGACTTTTCTCGTAGATGAATTCATGTTCTCTCTATTTTATACTATTTTTTCTCCATAAATGAATCCTGTATCTTATTTTCCTATCAATGAGTAAACTTTAGAGCCATGCTTTATTTTCATTTTTCATGTGTGAGTTCATCTTCTTGACAGTGGTAGAATGGGCCAAGGATGCTCTGCAAGGGCTCAGAAAGGGGGCCCCTTTCTCTCTCTGTCTCACCCAAAAGCTTTTTTCTAGAGTTGCATCTGCACGTGGTAAAAATGAGAATGACTTGTCCAGTGTGAGCTTCTCTCTAAGTTGTGTAGTTTTCCTACTTTTCTTCATATTGATTCTTTCCTTTTCACGAATGTTATAATCTCCCTTTTCTGTCATTCCCAGCTCAATGGTGTCATGAGAACTGAATATCGCATTGCTATAAGGTCTGCTCTACGGAGCGACTTTGCTGAAGGTGTCCGAGCAGTCTTAATGGAAAAGGATCAGGTTTGTTTCTTGCGTTGCAAGCCCATGATACTGTAACTGCATAAATGTTGGGTTTGTGGTTTCTTTAGTGTAGTGCATTTTCTGGTAAGGAATTTCGACTGAGCGTAGTTGAGGCGGGATTTCGTTTTCTTAAAGATTGAATAAAGTTCCTGGTTTATTTATTCTTTTTTTCCCAATAATGCAGCTTGATTGTCCTGTTAGACCCACCATATTGTATTGTCGATAGAGACGAGTTACAACGTGCATGAAACTAAAACCTTTGATGATTTTGTTTTCAGAGTCCAAAGTGGAATCCGTCTTGCTTGGAGGAAGTTAACCTTAGTGAGGTGGAAGCTCTTTTTGAACCTTTGAGCCCGGAAGTTGGAGAACTGAATGTCTAAGTGTGCCTGGATATCCTGCATTTTTTCCAGCAGTTAGGATTGATAAATACTCCTCTTTTGGTCAATCTGAATACATGTGTACGTGTCTAATCCCAAATGATGCCTGTTCAAATGTTGGCATTATCTGTTAAATGTGATTTATGAGGAAATAAAGTGCAGTTGGTGAAACGGTTTATGTAAATACCTTTGAGGACTCCATTCTATTTCTTTAGGTCGTTAATCCCAAATAATGCCCAGCTGCTTGCTCGTCTCAAGAGGATTCGCATAAATGTGCCCGCAAACATATACATATTATAAATTTTTCGATGAAGTACTTCCGCTCCTGGACTTGTGCAAAGTCTGGAAGCCATATATATTAATAAACTAGCAAGGGTAGCTGGGGCATTTGTATCTATACCCAGTTTTGGGGTTATTATTAAAGTTATATCCACTTTCCACAAAAATTTGCAAGTCTTACCCACTTTAGGATCAACACCAGATTTCAAACTTAAGAAATGTTTTTAGCCTGAAGTGCAGTGCACCTAAGGCCAATTAAGTAAAGTGCAAAAACTATGCTTAATATGCATTTAAGGCCAAATAGGTCCAAAGTGAAAAAATTACATTTAAGGACAAATAGGTTTGAAGTACAAACAATGTTTTCATGCATTTAATGCCAAATATGTCTGAAGTGCAAATTGTCAAGAAATAGAAACTTCTTTGAATTTCAACAATCCAAAATACGATTCAATACCTAAAACTACTTCAAATGAGCTCAAATTTGAAACATAACCTCCAAATATTATTAAAAGAAAACCGCAATCATCAATTTGTCAAACAACAATAAATCTAACAAACCCATTTTGCAATTAAGAAGAAGAAGAAATCTAAGAAAGGAGAGCCACAACAGCTCACAACCGTAGAATACCATAAATCGCCTTAAAAATTGCTCATTAATACAATGTAAATTCACTAGTTAAACTTTCTTTTAAAAAAAAAAAATGGTACGGGAGCAATCAAATAGGATGCTCCGTACAATGCACCAGCCCGACATGGGTGAGATTTTTACTTTCAAATATCTGTGAGATTGCTTTTTCTTTTTTTAAACATGAGGAAGTGTTAATTTGAGTAATCATATTCAAGTGTACTAAAGTGCGAACAACCTTGAAGACCACAAAAATTGTGCATTATCAATATGGTAGATGGGTTGTGCCCGTGCTATGCACGGACTATGCCCGATATGTTAATAGCTTGATGTTCCAATGTCCACAATAATCTATATTTATCTTTGGACTCGCTATTAACAGCTCACGGAGAGCAATAAAAATATGAGCACCATCTACCAAATTGGTACTTGATACCTCGGATGTGCAACTAAGTGTGGCTTGTTCGAGAATTTTAAAGTTCAATCTAGAAGAGTAATGGCCACTGCATCTCCGTAAAATATATTTGATTTAATGTGATATCAACATTTACTCATAGTACAGTAAAGATATGCTGCAAGGAATATGTTCATTATCCTCTGAGGAAAAGTACTTCAAGTCACAAAATATGTCATACTTTATCATTATCTGGCAAGATTTAGCAAAGAAATAAATAATAATGGGACAAGCAAAATTAAAGTCATGTAGAGGGCAAACTCGAAAAAATGATTGAACTATAAAACATAACGCAGCAAACGCATATGCACTTGCCCAACCAGTTAAAAAGCGTTTACTCTCATCAAATAGTTGGAAGTGTTCCAACATATTAAATTTTTCAGTATTCTTTTATTTTTTAGTTTTTTTTTTCCAATAAAGTTTTAGATTCTATCTTAGTTGAAAGGTTTACTGAATAGATTTTCTATAATCAAGCTGTTTTGCTTCAGTCTATATATCTAGTGCACAAACAATATAGTGGAAAAACCCTATACAGGATAATATTTTAAAAGTTGATGATGCATTTATCTTCATAGGTATATTACTCTTTGAATCAACTGACTTGCCATCAGTAGAAGCTTTTACGAATGTGGACAGAAAGAGGTCCTTTTTGTTGAGACCAAAAGTATTTGGAAACAGAGAGGAATCAAGCATGGGTAGAGAAAAGAAATTATCTTATGATACTATCTATGTTTAATAACCAGGAAAATGAAAGGAGGACATTGACAATTCAGAATTACTTCCAAGAGTCATAAAAGATTTACAAATAATAACCTCCAACAATATTTGTCCCAACAGACTTTAAGTGACATATGATAAAGCTCTATCCTTTGTAAGATACAAGTCTCTCAAAATCTTTTTGCATCAGAGAAATAGCCATGAACTACAGGAAATATTGGTCACAAAAAGGAGGTGGAAAAGGATGACAAATTGACGGATCGCATAAGGCATTGCTCTTGTTGCGAAGTGTATACATTTCATCTTCAAAAAGTTGCAATATCCTTATTTGCATTCTTTTGATACTTGTATATTGAAAATGGAGTTCATTTATTGTTGAATTATGTATCCAAAGTTTAAGAAATGCCTCATAAGAATCACAAAATATGTGCAATTTCTTATCTATGACACACATCTATTGCCACATAAATATGTCATCACGCTAATAGATGTTATCTTCTTTTCTTGCTAACAACGTTTGAAAGTTTAAAGCTCAGTTCTTATCTGATGCAATTGATCTGGGGAGGTAATAGCAACTTCTTAACATAATAATCCCGAGCTCGCAGCTTACAAATATATTTCTAGTGCAAAGCGAGCATCGCTTTTTACCTGGATTGATGTGTATAGTGCATAGTTCATTAATAATAGTATCGAATTACATTAATACCATGCCATAAGCTCTAATGTACTTGAAAGCATTAGAATTAGCTAATAAAGGTTAATCTTGTAAAGATAAATCATAGAAGCAACTACTAATTTTCCTTGAAGCAAGTTGAATTATCCTTGTTTATATATGTATTTTTCTTTTCAACTATTATATCTAGTAACAATGGCATTTTCATTAGTTTCGCAAGGGTAGTCAGGATATCAATGAAAAGTGAAAAGCAGTATATTCATGTAATGTATACTTCAGTGTTCTAATAGATATATATGATGTATAAAGGAACAAAGTAATGAATAAAAGACATAAAAAGTTTTTTATTGACAAAAAAACCTGATAAGTGGCAACTCGATCAAAATGTAGGGCACAATCGAAGATTTTTTATTTCCTTTCTTCTGACAAAGTAAACGTAGATTTTACGATACAAATATATGTTAAATTGCACATGAAGAATCTTATACAATCAATTCCTTAATGCATTTTTAATCCTTAAGGTTTTGAAATTTGGAAATGTCTTGTATTTTATAGTGAAACGAAGAAATATTTCGTTCAAAATAACAGTCTTTGAAGTGAAAAGTACTGTCACGCCCCAAACCTGGGAGGCGTGGCCAGCACCCGGTGCCATACTCGGCCCGAACGTACCACTCTGTAACTGTGAATTGTGGAGGGGTATCCCTCAACTTAAGCCGATAAGGCGTACCTGCAAGCTGACAATACCAATCGAGGCCGATAAGGCCATATTCTGAATCATATGAAAATAACGTCTTTCTTATCTGAGGGTAAACATACCCAAAAGTTCATATATATAACTGTGCAAGCTAACGAGGCCGCAATGAACATCTATTGATATGCAAAATATACAGGACTCGTCTACAAGCCTCTAAAGATGACTGAACTGTATCATGGTCGGAACAGGGCCTCGACCTACCTATCAAACCTGTATATATATATATATATATATATATAATGGACTCCAAGGTCTAGACTTGGTAACTCCGAGGAAGTAGAGCTTACCAACCAAGCTGATGTTTGACTTTGTCTACTGGGAAGGTCTATCCAGCTGTCTAGCAGGACCTACATGCATGAAATGCAACGTCCCCAGCAAAAGGGACATTGGTACGAAATAATGTACAGAGTATGTAAGGCAACAGAATAACTGAAAGCTGAAACTGAACTGATAATATAATAACTAAAAGTAATTGGGAGTCAAAGATAATCTGAAGATATGCTCACCTGCTGATACTAACTCAACTCTCTCAAATATAGTATGTAAAATAGTTGTCCGGGCCTATAAGGCTTGGTACGTGTAACTGCTCTGCCGTAGTAGGCTCGCTCTTAAGCGCTCGGTCATACTAGGCTCTGTATCTCAGCCATTTTGGGCTCTCTCATAGGCGCTCGGCCACAGTAGGCTTGATATATAATTTACCATCTGATTAGAGGTTGCCTAATAGGAGTCTGCCAACCGATTATAGCTCGATAGTGGTGAAAATACTGCAATACTGCACAGTAGGGGTCTGCAAACCGATTATAGCTCGATGGTGGTGAAAATACTGTACTCTGTATATAGGCCCTCTGCTCTCTTGACTGGAAGAAGACAATACTTAACTGAATATAAAGTCCCGATAAGGGAGAACACGATAACTTATAAGACTAGGAAAATGTACATAAATTCAGGAATATGAACTTCTCATTATGTCTCGTTATCAAACACATGTTGTTACGAGATCATGCCAAAATGAAGGAAAGGTTTAGCCTTAACATACCTTTGCAATCTTCTCTCCAATCGTCAACCAAGCTCAATATGATCTTCTTACGTCTACAATGAGTAAACTAACTGCGTCGTCATCATATAAGCATTGTAACTCTTATATATCAAAATCAATATTCTACAAGAAAACGGACAACACCTTCCCTACTTGTACTACATCCCATAAGTTACTAAAAGTCACAAAGCAGCCCAAACAACAACCAATAGCTATATGGAACACAACCAACACAATAACACGTCGAGCGGCAAGCTCGGTTCATGTCTAATAATACTATATTTTGAACCCTTTTCCTTTTATTTATATTCAAGAAAATATTGATAATAACAACACAAATCAAGTGTCGGGAATTCCGTGGCGTTAGTGAGTTTCTTGTTCTTCTTGTGGTTGCTGATTTTGGTGTGGTTCGAGCTCGTGTGGGAAGATGTTTAAAGTGGTTTAAGTTCTGTAAAATACTCTCCCAAGGTTTTTATATCAACCCTAGGTGATTTCAAGTCTTCCAAAGTGATTCTAGTGCTGAGAAATCCGAATTAATCACCATTGATAGCAGAGGTACAAGAGAGATAGTACAACAGTCATATTCTATAATAACTCTACGATAAAGCCAGTTAGAAGAGTACAACCTCATAAGAAGATAGTATGAAGCTCCCGCGGGTTGTGTATGCACCAAAGGTGCATGTATTATAGTATAACTTTAAGGTGTGGACGTGAATTCCACCTATGTGGAATGGAGGTTATGAAAGCAATAGAAGATACAATGCAAGATTTAAAGGTTAGAAAGGTAAAGGTAAAGAAGGTATGAGATACTAAAGTGCAAAAGGTTGTGAATAGTCTAGACTTCAGATAGAGGGCTAAAGCCGCCGTGATTAAGTATCCACAAATGATAGTGGTGTCGTCAGTGGCATATCTTCCAGCTTATGATTTTCAGGTACCAAGAGGTCTAGTTAAGAGTAAAGAAGAGTTAGAGACGATGTGATGTCTCGTTTGAGGTTCCAGAATAACATAAGGAAATCTATGGTGCTAGTAAGTTAAAGGAAAGTTGCGAGTAGTATAAATAGATATGTGTAGGTCGCAAGCTAAAGTATGGTAGAGTGATAAGATTTTAGGTAGACATGAGTAAGGATAAGAAAAGGTGAGTGAGGAGATGTCATGTATATGGATACTTGTATGACCTTGTCAGCTTATGTTTTGAGTGTACAAATGATCATGTCGGCCTTATAGGCCCGTATGTCACATATATAAGTTTGTATATCATGTTCAGTCGTCCTATATCGAATATCCCCTTATGTTTTATTCTGGTTATCTCATGACAGCCTTTCCGGCTCATTTACCCATGATAGTACGATAAGAAAGATATGTTATGTTGGTACTCAATTGAGTAAGGCATCGGGTGCCCGCCGCGGCCCTTCGGTTTGAATCGTGACAAGTACTACATAAACTTTTTCCTCGGGAAGGAATAATATGAAAAAATCTTCGAATTACCTTTTAGACAGTCCCAACCTAGGAAGAAATCATAAAAAAACAGTTGCTTTCGAATTACCAACTTGTTACCTACAAGGTAACAAAAGACCATCAAGTATGTCCAAGCAGATCCACAATGATAAAATGATAAGTAGAACTGTCCCGAGTAGAACTGTACGTGATATCTGAGGCTTCAAGTATGAACATCAAGTACAACCGGGTTTCTTAAATATTAATGAGTCATCTCTTTAACATATCTGCACTATCATCGGCAACACTCAACCACCAAAAATACATATTTTAGCAATGGAATAAGTGTTATTGTCCAGAAAGAGATATTACCTTCCAGCAGAAGATGGAGGCCATTTTGCATTTTAGGAGAAGCAGTTGACATGATACCACAAAATGAACATGAATTCATACATCAAATAATATGAAGATTAATAATAATATTCTAACACGAATAATCTAAAAAGTTGATAGAACACATGAAATCGCATACCAGATTAATTCTGAAGACAATTTGCCACCAAACTATTGTGGTTAAGCCAATCACACAACTATGCAATTGTTTACCCAAAAATTGGGTAACAGTTAAATTTGTATGTGGTTTGAACCAACACGAACAATTAAGAATATCAAATAAATGAGTTAAAAATGAAATAAACGTTCAAACCAGTTATAATATTATGACCAAGCATGAATTTAGACTGATTAGTGACCTCGTCCTTGGTTGGATGCTCGATTCAAGCGCGGTCGTGAATGAAGAACAGAACAAATGAACAAAGCTTTAACAATAGCTAAAAGGCGGAAAATAAATTTATATTGCTTTGATTTGCTTGTTACAATATATGTTACAAAAGAAAAACTCCCCCTTTGTATAGTAGGAGAGTTTTAACCTTAGTATAAGTCTAAGAAAGGTAAAAATCTTAAATTCCCGGTAATTACTGATCCATAATCGACATCGATCGAGATCCGCACCGTGATATCCGGTTGAGTGCGAGTATCCGTTCACCGTGTCTCCCAAGGTCTTAGAACTCATTCTTGGCCCGGGGCGCGTCGCTTTACTATACCCGATGACGGGCACATCGTTCACCCGTCCTGGATCTCGATACGAAGGGTCTCGTGTATCCGTGTGTTCTCTCTATTTTCTCATTAAGAAATCGGGGCAGACATTACCCCCGATTTTACCCATACACAGATAGTCCCCTCGTTTTTCGGGGAGCAGGTTTACCAAAACGATGAAAAGCGATAGATGAACCCGAGGAATTTTTCTATGGCCTTTATTTTATCAGGGTTGATCTCGGTCCCCCAATTGGATACCATGAACCCGAGAAATTTTCCTGATCCAACCATGAATGCGCACTTCTTCGGGTTTGGTTTCATGTTGCAGTTCCTTAATATGTCGAAGGTTTCCTGTAAATGTTTCAAATGGTTCTCTACTCGCAGGGACTTGACCAACATATCATCAATATAAACTTCCATTAATTTTCCTATTTGTTCTTCGAACATTTGGTTTACTAGGCGTTGGTAGGTGGCACCGGCGTTCTTTAATCCAAACAATATTACGTTATAATAGTAGGTGCCGAATTTGGTAATGAAAGAAGTCTTTTCTTGATCATCCGGGTCCATTCAAATTTAGTTGTACCCAGAGTAGGCGTCGAGAAAGCTGAGTATCTCGTGCCCGGCCGTCGCGTCGATCATTCGATCTATGTTAGGCAAAGGAAAAGAATCCTTAGTGCATGCTTTGTTTAAGTCTTTGTAATCCACACACATTCTTAGTTTATTTCCATTTTTAGGCACTACCACTATGTTAGCTAACCAGTTCGGGTATTTAACTTCCCGGATAGATCCTATTTTTAGAAGTTTGGATACCTCATCCTTGATGAATGCATATTTGATCTCGAACTGTGGCCTCCTCTTATGCTTAACCGGATGGAACTTCAGGTCCAAACTCAACTTGTGAGTAGTTACCTCCGGTGTAATCCCTGCCATGTCAAGATGGGACCAAGCAAAACAATCGACGTTAGCTTTAAGAAAATCAATAAGTTTTTTCTTGAGCTCGAGGGTTAACCCCGTGCCTAGGTATACCTTTCGATCCGGTAGGTGTTCGATTAATATGACTTCCTCCAACTCTTCAACTGTCAATTTGGTGGCGTCGATGTCATCAGGAGATATGAATGATCTCGGGACGCCGTAATCATCCTCCTCGTCTGCTCTTCGTTCAGCCTATTTCTCCCGTTCAAACGAGGCCGATATCAATAATTGATATTTAATCTTTTCCTTTCTGGTTTGGTTCCGCATTCCTTGATGCCGTAACCGCAGGCACTGGGATTACCTTATCGACGACGAACATCTCCTTCACGGTAGACTGTTCTCCACAGACCATTCTGACTCACCCCGATATGGGAAATTTCAATGCCTGGTGCAAGGTCGAGGGTACTGCCCTCATGTTGTGAACCCATGACCTTCCGAATAAAGCGTTATACCTCATGTCCCCTTCGATCACGTAGAAATTTGTTTCTTGGATCATCCCGACGGTGTTTTTTGGCAAGGTTATTTCTCCTTTTGTGGTCTCACACACCATGTTAAACCTGTTTAATACCCGAACTACTGGCACGATTTGGTCCTATAACCCCAATTTCTCTACGACCCTTGATCTGATGATGTTGGCCTAATTACCTGGATCAATCAACACACGTTTAACTCGAGATTTATTGATAAGTACGAATATTATCAGTGCATCATTGTGAGGCTATACGATGCCCTCGACATCTTTGTTGCTGAACAAAATTGCTCCCTCTGGAACATAATCCCGGGTGCATTTTTACCTTGTGATAGATACTTTAGTGCGTTTTATCATTGGTTCTTGGGGAACATCGACACCCCCGATGATCATGTTGATCACGTGCTGAGGCTCCTATTGTTCGACCTGTTTGCTGCCTGTTCCTGAAGTGGTTTTTGGCTCGATCACTCAGGAATTCTTGGAGGTGCCCATTGTTGAATAGCCGGGCAACTTCTTCTCTAAACTTCCAGCAATCTTCGGTCCTATGGCTGTGAGTGCCGTGATATTTACACATCTAATTGGGATCTCTTTGGGTAGGATCGGACTATAAAGGTCGGGGCCACTTGGTCTTTTTAATGCATCCTATGGCTAACACGATGCTGGCAGCGTCCACGTTGAAGTTGTATTCCGACAATCTCGGTGCTTCCCTGCTCCCGAGCAGCCTGTCGAACCCATTCTTACTCATTAGAGTTCGGCTACCGGGCCCTCGATCGCTTCTTTTCTCATTTCTTGCGGGGTGATGCCCAGATCCATTTCCCCCCCGGTCCACACTGTATGGTTGATACTGATCTTGGACCGGTCTTGGCTTTTGATCAATGGCTCTCTTAGATCTATCATCGGTTCTGATGGGGTAAACTTACCCAGAAGGTGCCCCGAGTTGGTCGTCCTTGACCCTGATCTTTGACTGGTACCTGTTGTGGACGTCAGCCCAGGTTACCTCCGGGTACTCCACCAAATTTTGTTTTAGCTGTTGAGAAGCCAAGGAACTTCGAGGATTGAGCCCCTGAGTGAATGCTTGAATGGCCCAATCATCTGCAATTGGTGGTAGGTCCATCCGTTCCATTTGGAACCTTGACACGAACTCCCTGAGCATCTCGTTATCCCTCTGTTTGACCTTGAAAAGCACTTTCTTGTCTCGACCTTGATGGCCCCGGCATGGGCCTTTACGAAAGTATCTGCAAGCATGGGAAATGAATCAATGGAATTTGGGGGCAAGTTGTGACACCATATCATTGCTCCCTTGGACAAATTTCCCCAAACTTCTTCAGTAACACCGACTCGATCTCATCTTCTTCTAGATAGTCCCCCTTGATTACGCATCTGTAGGAGGTTACATGCTCATTTGGATCTGTGGTCTCATTGTATTTGGGGATGTAGGGCATACAAAATCTCTTTGGGATCGGTTTTGGTGCCGCGCTCAGAGGGAATGGTTTCTGGATAAAGTTTTTGGAGTCTGGTCTGTTCAATATAGGGGGTGCCCTCGGGATCTGATCGACCCCGGAGTTGTATGTTTCAACCTTATTGTCATTAACTTGAATCTTTTTCTCACCCGACTCCACTCGTTTTGTCAACTCTTCGAGCATATTCATCACCTTGGGGTTTACCACAGGCTCGGCTTCACCTGGTCTCTCGATAATTTGCTTATCTCTTTGAGAGCTTTCCCGAGATCGTTCGGGCTCGACCCTATTGGGGGCATGGATTTGATTCTGCAGCTGCACTATCGCCGCCTGTTGAGCCTGCAACATTTTGAAGATTAGCCGTAGGCTTACCCCATCACCTTCTCCTTCGGGCGCTTCTCGAGCTGTTGATCGAGGTCCCCCGCGAACACTGTTTTCGAGATCAGTTGGCAAATTGATGTTGATGGCCACTTTCAAGTTAGCATTGACTGGATCGGTAGCTGGGACACCGTTGGGATCGACAAGAGGCACCTCGTTACTCGACACTAAATTATTATATTTTCCATGATGGCCAAACTTAGCTTCAACGTTCAAGTGAGTAGACTGAGAGTTTGGCATTTTTGGGCTGACCTGCAATTAAGACTTCAATGTACAAGCATAAAATAGGGTGTGTTATAGAGATTCGTATCAAATCACAACTATTATCCTTAGCCCCACGGTGGGCGCCAAACTTTTTACCCTAAAATTGGGTAACAGTTAAATTTGTATGTGGTTTTAAGGATATATGGTTTGATCCAACACGAACAATTAAAAATATCAAATAAATGAGTTAAAAATGAAATAAACATTCAAACCAGTTGCAATATTATGATCAAGCTTGAATTTAGACTGATTAGTGACCTCTTCCTCGGTTGGACCCTTGATTCAAGCCCGGTCGTGAATGAAGAACATAACAAATGAGCAAAGCTTTAAAAATAGCTAAAATGCGGAAAATAAACTTGTATTGCTTTAATTTGCGTGTTATAATGTATGTTACAAAAGAAAAACTTTTCCTTTATATAGTAGAAGAGTTTTAACCTTAGTATAAGTCTAAAAAAAGTAAAAATCTTCAGTTCCCGTTAATTACATATCCATAATCGACAGCGAGCGAGATCCGCGCCGTGATATCCGGTTGAGTGCGAGTATCACGACCCTCTATCCATCATGCGTAACTGTTCACCGTGTCACACGAGGTTCATTCTTGCCCCGGGGTGCATCGCTTTGCCATAGCCAATGACGGGCACATCGTTCACCCTTCCTGGATCCCGATTTTGCCCGTACACAGCAATATAGATAGTTTGTCATGCCCCAACCTTGGGAAGCGCGACCGGCGCTCAATCGAGTGAACCCGTCCGATCAAGTCTGTTAGATACTTTCTACCCAACTCATCGATGATCAAGAAAAGACGTGATTTTATTAATTATACAGTAGGAAGCTCATTCAAGCAATACTAAATTGTTTCGTTAGCTAATTCGCCTTTCGGTCTCAAAATACACATATTCTTATAGTCCGAGTGTAACAAGTCATCAAACACAACATAACTTGCTTAACATTCCCAACACCCATATACAACCCACATAGTGTCTACAGAGCCTCTAAAGATACAAAGGAAAGTAAATATGGTGCCGGCAACAGGGCCCCGGCTATACCTCAAAAAGTTACCACAAAATAAACAAAAGGTACAATACATGACCTTGGAATGAAATAAGGCTCACCGAGTCCGTTGAGAAAAGGATGCAGCACTATCTGTAATCAACACTGTCTGCTATGTAACTACCTGCATCCATTTAAAGATGCAGCGCCCCCGGCAAAAGGGACTTTAGTACTGTCGAATAGTACTAGTATGTTTAATTAAACACTATCTTAATAAAATGAACAATAATACATGAGGAGGCAGTCAAGAATGCAATATGAGCTTTAAATAACACTAAAACATTCAAGTTAAGGATCACATAGATTTTTAAGTCAATTCTCGCATTATTAGATAGGATGGTGTTTAGTGCCAATATGCCACAATCCACAGTACCACCGTGTTCTTACACGGAGTCCGATCTCGGTCCGATTGGCTAGGCCATCTCATTTGAGACATCAACTATTTTCACAATTTCATCTACAATACCACTGTGTTCTTACACATAGTCCTATCTCGGCCCGATCGGCTAGGCCATCTCATTTGAGACATTAACCATTTTCACAATTTCATCCACAATACCACCGTGTTCTTACACGGAGTCCAATCTCGGCCTGATCGGCTAGGCCATCTCAT
>AWOL01S0009995.1:14197-44673 GCA_000715115.1 Nicotiana otophora
GACATTACCTAATTAACTAATACGTTTGGATAAAGATTAAAAATCCCCACCCCCCCCACGTGGGAACAAGACACTCCTTAAAGATATGACTCTTAGTCATTCTTTATTAGGTGGCAACATAATATAATAATTTTAAGACACTTCATTCTTATATTTTGTATACAATCAAAAACGTTAGCCATTCTTAAATTCAGAACATTAGCCATTCCTCCAAGTTTTTTAAACAAAATTTCTTAGTTACAAAACACTACCAAATACCTTACAATCAGACGTTAGAAATTCCTCAAAGATTTTCAACAACATTTCTTGCAACCAAACAATCCCAACAGGAATTATTAGCAACTTAGCAACGTAAAATTTTGCGGTTCTAAGGGAGTACGGTGCAACCTTTTCCAAGAATATCATACGGATTTTTCCCTACTCCAGGTATGTTAAGGCTATCACGTCTTCCCTTTTGGCGTGATCCAAATAATACAAATGAAACGAGCAAAATACGCCACTTTCATAAATGACTCTATTCATAGAAATACTAGGGGTGTCTATATTCTTGATTCCCCATGTGAATTATTATTATATCTTCTATTCATGGGTCTCAAAAAAATATGTATTTAATAAAGTATCCATAAGGCATATTGATTTTTATGACATTCCGAGAAATCTTATTAACGTAATTCTTATGAATTTCATGCATTTATACATGTACATTGACCCATGACCAGATGGCGTTATATTATATGTATACGGGATATGAGAAAAGGTTATGGCGTTATATACTCACCACCACCTGATCAGTGGGTATATGTTGATGATGTTGCCCATAGTGGTCGAGACGATATGATGGGATGCCCTTAGAGGCTTGATGAAGATATATATACACCTATACCTATGCATGACACGAAAGTTATATGCACGTGCAAGACACTATAAATGTTTTAAAATTTACAAAGTTGTCCAGACTTACAGGTGGATTTCTTTGTTTTATGTTTCATCTATGTCTTTCATGTACTGATTTTCATGCCTTACATACTCAGTACATTATTCGTACTGATGCCCTATTTCCCGGGGCCTGTGTTTTGTGCCCGTAGGTGCAGGTAGGCAAGCTGACGACCCCCCTTCTTAGGATCCTTGATCAGCGAGAGTTGGCGTGCTCCACTTGATCTGGAGCTACTTTTGATTTTGGTACGATATGCTTGTATACATATATGGGTATGATGTGGCTCAGTCCCGTCTTTGTACAGTTGTATTTCTATTAGAGGTTTGTAGACTGTTATGTATAGTCGGATAGTATGCGGCCTTGTCGGCTTCCAATTTTGGGTATATAGTTGTCTATAGCATCCTTGCCGGCTCGTCCCACTATATTCCGTATGTATATGTATATATATCTTTGGACAAGTTTCCCTCACGTATGTTATTCATGTTTATATCTTAAACGCATGCTTAAGGATGTTCGACATGTATGATTCGGGCACCCGTCGCAGCCCATCGGTTTGGGTCGTGAAAAAAGTGGTATCAGAGCAGTTATGTCCCAGGGTTGTCTACAGACCGTGTCTACTAGAGTCTTGTTTATGGGTGTGTTGTGCACCACACTTATAAATAGGAGACTATAGGACATAAAGGTTGTTATCCTATCTTTTTATCTTAGATCGTGCGATATAAGAATTCATGTTCCTAACGATATGTTATATTTTCAGCAATGCATCCAAAGACTACAGCCGCCCAGAAAGGAAAGTCCGTGGCTTGTGAGATTACTATTCGAGCTCCACGAGTGACCAGGGCTCGGGGGAGTCTGATAGTGAGATTCCTTTTTAGACTTCACATACCCCGCCCTCTCTAGGAGAGCTCCGAGGGGCACCAGCTCCAGCGCCCGCCCCTATACATTCAGCCCCTTAGCCGGATGCACTGGGTCAGGAGATGAGAGATGCTATTCAGCTATTAACTCGATTAGTAGCCGCGCAGGCTCGATGTCAGGAAGGAGGTATTGGTCATGAAGATAGGTCTATTAGTGCGAGGGTTTGTGGTTTCATTAATTTAGAACCTTCGGTATTCACGGGGGCTGATCCAAATGAGGACCCTCAGGTATTTATTGATAGAATGTAGAGGACGTTGAGGGTAATGAATGCCAATATGACTGAGTCAGTTGAGCTAGCTTCCTATAGACTCCAAGATGTTGCAGTTAATTGGTACGAGTCTTGGGAATTGGAATGAGTCTTGGGATCATACGACTGGGTGAGGATGCCCCTCCAGCAGTATGGCAGGAGTTTACAGAAGCTTTTCTTCATCAATATCTACCACCAAAGCTTAGACGGGCCAGAGCTAATAGGTTCTTGACCCTTCGGCAGGGTAACATGAGTGTTCGAGAATACAGTCTTCAGTATGATTCATTGGGTAGGTATGCTACCACTATTGTATCTAAGATGGAGGATCAGGTTCACCGGTTCGTGATGTGATTAGGGCTGCACTTGCTTAACGATTGTACGTCGGTCTCACTTCAGCCAGACATGGATATTTCTCGTATTCAGGCATACGCTTAGGGTGTAGAGGAGCATAAGCAGAAGCAGAGGTCCGATCGTGAGCATGATAGGGCCCAAAATAAGAGAGCGAGGTCTTCGGGTACTTCTAGTGAGTTTCGAGGTGGTCAAAGACCACAATACCTAAAGTATCCAGCCCATCCATCAGCTAGCGCGCCCCCTCAGTTTGGCAGTAAGATATTTGATCGTTCCATATATTCAGGGCCTGGTCAAAATTTCAAGGCCTGCAGTTCTCAGTATAAGGGTGAGTCAAGTCAGATGAGCCCGCCCTTGCCACGACGTGCTCGGTGTGGTAAACAGCATGTCAGGCAGTGCCGTATATGGTTGGGTGTTTGTTATACTTGTGGATATCCGAGCCACGTTATAAGGTATTGTCCGACGAAAGGTGATGCAAGCATAGCTCAGCCAACGGGATCTGTAGCTGATTCGTCATCATCAGTATGCCCCTCTGGGCAATGTTCACAAGCACCAATGAGTCGTGGTAGAGGCAGAGGTGGAGCATCTAGCTCGAGCGGTCCTCAGAACCGCATTTATTCTTTGGCAGGACGACTGGATCAGAAGTCGTCGCCTGATGTTGTTACATGTATATTACCAGTCTTCTTATATGATGTATATGCACTGATTGACCCAGGTTCTATATTATCATATGTTACTCTGTTGGTTTCTAGTAAGTTTGGAATAAACCCTGAATTGGTTAAACCTTTTGAGGTGTATACACCTGTTATGGACTCAGTGATATCTAAGGGAGTATATAGGGGTTGTATAATATTGGTTCATAGTCGATCTACCGTAGTGGACCTAATCGAGTTAGATATGATGGAATTTGATGTTATAATAGGTATGGATTGGTTGGCATCTTGTCATGCCAACGTTGATTGTAGATCAAAGATAGTCCGATTTCAATTTCTAGGGGAGCCCATTTTTGAGTTGAAAGGTAATATGGCGTCGCCGAGAGGTAGATTTATTTCCGATCTCAAGGCAAGGAAGATTATCAGAAAGGGCTGTATTTATCACTTAGTTCGGGTTCAGGAAGTGGAAGTAGAGTCACCCACCATTCAGTCCATCCCTGTGGTTACTAAATCTCCCGATGTTTTTCCTGATAAGCTTCCAGATCTTCCGTCGGAGCGAGAAATTGAGTTTGGTATTGACCTACTACTAGATACTCATCCAATATCTATTCCTCTATATAGAATGGCCCCCGCAGAGCTGAAAGAGTTAAAGGAACAACTAAAGGACGTGCTTGAAAAAGGCTTTATCAAACCTAGTACATCACCATGGGGAGCACCTGTGTTAATTGTGAGGTAGAAAGATGGTTCCTTACGGATATGTATTGATTATAGATAGTTGAATAAGGTGACAATCAAGAATAAATACTCCCTCCCAAGGACTGATGGTTTATTTGATCAGTTTCAAGGTGCCAAATATTTTTTGAAGATAAACTTAAGGTCCGGGTACCATCAGGTAAGGGTTAAGGAGGAAGATATTTTGAAGACAGCATTCAGGACCAGATACGGGCACTTTGAGTTTCCTGTTATGTCATTCGGTTTGACCAATGCCCCAGCAGTATTCATGGATTTGAAGAACTGTGTGTTCAAGTCCATTTTAGATCTGTTCGTAATTGTATTTATTGATGATATATTGGTGTATTCTCGTTCTGAGGCTGAGCGTCCAGATCATTTGCGTGTTGTGCTTAGAGTTCTACCAAAAGGGAAGTTGTATGCAAAATTCTCTAAATGTGAATTCTGGTTAAACTCTATAGCTTTCCTTGGGCATGTCATTTTGAGTGAAGGTATCCGGGTTGATACACAAAAGATTGAAGTAGTAAAGACTTGGCCTAGACCCACGACACCGACAAAGGTTCGTAGCTTTCTCGGTTTGGCAGGTTATTACAGGATATTTGTAGAGGGATTTTGTTCCCTTTCAGCATCAAAGTTGACTCAGTAGGTAGAAGAGTTTCAATGGACTGATGCTTGTGAATGGAGTTTCCAGGCATTGAAGGACAGATTGACTTCTGCACCGGTTCTAACGCTCCCAGAAGGGACTGATGGTTATGTTATCTATTGTGATGCTTCGGGCATTGGATTGAGTTGCATGCTGATGCAGCATGGTAAGGTTGTAGCTTATGCTTCTAGACAACTAAGAAAGCACGAGAAGAATTACCCGACCTAGGATTTTGAGTTAGCCACAGTAATTCATGCACTAAAGATGTGGAGGTATTACTTTTATGGAATTTATGTTGATATCTATATGGATCATAAGAGCCTCTAGTATATATTCAAGCAAAAGGAATTGAATTTACATCAAAGGAGATGGTTGGAGCTACTTAAAGACTGTGACGTTGATATTTTATACAATCCGGGGAAGGCGAACGTAGTAGCTGACGCCTTCAGCTGTAAATCTATGGGCAGCCTATCATATTTACAGCCAGAAAAGAGGGGAATAACCCATGAGATTCATCAGCTAGTTAGTCTTGGAGTTTGGTTACTGGACTCAGGTGATATTGGAATTACTATTCAAGATACGGCAACATCCTCTTTAGTAACTAAAGTAAAGGAACGGCAATATGAGGATCATGTGTTACTTCATTATAGGGATACCACCCCTCAGAAGGAGAAGACACCATTTGAAATTACAGAAGATGGGGTCCTCAGATATCGAGGACGATTATGTGTCCTTAATGTCGCAGGGTAGTGTCGGCAGGTTATGGGAGAAACTCACTATTCTCATTATTCTCTCTATCCAGGAGCAACAAAGATGTATCATGATATTAGGTAAGTATATTGGTGGGACAGAATGAAAAAGGATATAGCGGAGTTTGTTGCTCAGTGCCCTAACTATCAGCAGGTCAAGATTAAGCATCCAAAACCCGGTGGATTATTGCAGGCTATAGAGATTCCGACTTGGAAGTCGGAAGTAATCAATATGGATTTAATCGTAGGCTTACCTTGTACCCAACGTAAGTTCGATGCGATATGGGTGATTGTTGATAGGTTTACAAAGTCAGCCCATTTTCTGCCCATTAGGACTACATATTTCGCAGTGGATTATGCAAGGCTTTATATTAAGGAGATAGTACGACTGCATGGTATCCCTGTATCTATTATCTCGGATAGAGGAGCTCAATTTACAGCTAACTTCTAGAGGTCCTTCCAAAAAGGATTGGGGACTCAAGTAAGTCTTAGTACAACATTGCATCCCCAGACAGACGGACAGGCTGAGCGTAATATTCAGATACTTGAAGACATGTTACGGGCTTGTGTGATAGACTTCAAGGGTAGCTGGGATGATCATCTACCACTTATTGAATTCGCGTATAATAATAGCTACCATTCCAGTATTCAGATGGCTCCATACGAAGCTCTTTACGGATGGAAGTGTAGGTCGCCTCTAGGGTAGTTCGATGTTGGGGAAACTACGTTAGTAGGACCAGAATTGGTACAATAGGAAATCAAGAAAATTAAGCTTATACAGGAAAGGCTAGTAGCAGCTCAAATCCGTCAGAAGTCATATGCGGACAATCGACTGCGAGACTTGGAGTTTTAGGTTGACGACCGGGTATTCCTAAAGGTATCACTGATGAAAGGTGTTATGAGGTTCAGTAAGAAAGGAAAACATAGCCCTCGGTACATTGGACCATATAGGATCATATGCAAGGTAGGCCAGGTAGCATATGAGTTAGACTTGCCTTCGGACTTGGAGTCTGTACATCCAGTCTTTCATGTGTCTATGCTACTTAAATGTATCGGGAATCCTTCCAGAATCGTGTCAGTTGGGGACGTTCAAGTCACAGAGCAGCTATCATATGAAGAAACTCCCATTGCTATTTTAGACAAACAAGTTTGGAGATTGAGAACTAAAGACGTAGCTTCGGTAAAAGTACTATGGAGAAACAACAATGTGGAAGAAATGACTTGGGAGGCCGAGAAAGACAAGAAGTCTAGATATCCCTACTTACTTCCTCCTCCCGAGAAGGGTCCGACTGAGAAATCACAACCTTAAGGTACGTGTATCGATTCTTGTGTTAGTTATTGTCATTGGTCGTGTGAGGCCATTGTCGTTATTGATGATTGTGGTCCTCTGTGTCGTTGAATTATTGTGTGCTACAGGAAGAGTTGGTTGTAGTATTGTTACAAAGGCGACTCTGCCAAAGTTAAATAGATCCCGGGGAGTTAAATATTAGAGGACCAATATTTCTAGGGGGGGAAGATGTTACATCTCGTGTTTCGTACGTAAAAGTTTCATCTTCAGTTAATCGACGTAGACGCGGGGATGATATTCTTTTGAGGTAAACATATCTATGCTATTTATAACAAATGATAAGTAAGTTCCATGAACGATAAAGGGTACACGAATTAAAGAAAATGAGTTTCGTTGAAGGTTGTCGATTTGGGATAAAATACGGTCATCCTGGATGCTTTTTACGGTAGGGATGAGGCCGCTGCACCAGATGATGTCGTACAAGTATGGTTTTTGATTTGTTATAGATGCGCATCATTCATATTTTTTTTTTGGTTCTGCTTATCGGGGTGAGTCCTCCTATGTTGCTTCACATATGTGTGAGTTTCGTGGTTTTGTACTCTGCTTATGTGTTTACCCCTATTAAGAGATTTTATAGTGGTAGCCGGTGTCTATCGTTTTTTTTTATTCATTATTAAGAGTTATAAGACTAGGAATGACTTTTTGTTACCCATTACGGTAGGTTTTTATGTGATTTCTGGGTGGTTGGTTACGATTTGTGAATTAAATGCGCTACCGGTGTGGCAGTTCAACATGTGTTGTGACCTTACTAGCGGAAATTGAATTAGTGGAAGGTTTCGGTTGGTATGATGTGTATTATACTTGCTTCAGAGCTGAAGATGGGATCCTCACGTTCCCATGAGGTTGTTATGATTGGGTTGGGCTGCGTGCCCTGGTAAAGTTATATTAGTATGAGATCCTTGTGAGTTGTTAATATACTTTGATTCTTCCTTTGTGGAATTAAATCGTAGTATGCTACTGATAGGGAGTTGTGCCGGTCGGGCTTGTTTGATAGTTCATTCATGTGTTCTCTCGTTTATTTAGTCATATTCATGCTGTGCTTATTGGGGTTTAGCTTGCGAGGTGTGTGCCCAAGTGGTGTTGGGTGTGACTTGTTTATTTGAGTGAATAATCATGGCATCTTCATGCTTCTTGTATCCTCGTCGGTGTTATGTAGGTTTGCCGGTGTTGGGTTTGAGTATGGACGGCTATTGTAATTAGAAATATTTTTATAGACATATGTGTAGTGTGTTAGGTCACGTGTTTGTATCTGGTAAGTGTATACAAAGGTTATTGTAGCTGGTTGAGGTTGATACCGTGTGTTGTTGTAGGAATCAGGTCTTGTGGCAATAATCGGATGGTATGAAATTTGGTTCTAAGGCCTATTCGTATTGGTGGAAGGAAAAACCTTCAGTTGAGGTGGTGTTATCGGGCTTACGTTGATTTGGGGTGACGTGGGGTCACCCGTGGGTGTATGTATGGTTTGTTCACTCAGTGATGGAAATACTTTGTAGTGATAATTCAGAAATTTTTATTTTTATTTTAGTTTTCACTTTTTACGGTTGGTGTTCTTTGACTATGCGCAAGCTACAGGTTAGATTGGTGCATGAGTCGATCGTCTGGGAAAGAAGTGCAACCATACAAGCCAGAAATAGATAGACAACTGTGACAGTTGAGGAAGGAATGAAATCTCCCTGAGTATATAGAGAAGGTTAGGAAATCATCAACCAATGAAAACATGGCCGGAGATGATGATAATGTAGATTTGGCTGCAATGGAAACATAGCTCCCAACCAAACTGGAAACATAGCTCCCAACCAAGGGTTATCAAGTGTGAGACCACCCCCAGTTGCAGCTAGTAATTTTGAGTTGAAGCAAGGGTTACTTCACACCCTTCAAAATTGTTGTGTCTTCAGAGGAAAGCAGAACGAAGATCTGAACAATCATCTAATGGACTTCTAGGAGATCATGAACACCTTTCAATATAATGGTGTGTCACAAGATGTAGTTTACCTAAGGGCATTCCCCTTCACTCTCTGAGATGATGCAAAACATTAGCTTCGAAGCTTGCCCAAGGGATCAATTAGAACATGTGAGGAGATGACCAGAAACTTTCTTGCTAAATATTTCTCCTCAGCTAAGACGGGCAAGTTTAGAAGAGAAATCCATAACTTCTGCCAAAACGAGACTGGAGTTGTGTTTGAAGCTTGGGAGAGCTTTAAGGAATTGTGCAAATGTTTCAACATAGCGGAGTTGAACTCTGGATGTAACTCCGGGACTTTTGGGATGGATTGACACTGACCTCATGTAGAACATTGAGCAATGCTGCTGGAGGTCCGTTGATGAAAAAGACTCCAGAAGAGATAGGCACAATTCTAGATGAGTTATCTGAAGATGCAAATCAGTGGCCCTCGGAGATTGCTGAAAGAAGAAGATCAACTAGTATTCGCCAGGTTGATACTAACACATCTATGCAGGTACAGCTTGATGCCATGGCCAAAGAAATAAGGAATCCGACATTAGCCTCCATACATAATGAGCCTCTTGCAGCTTGTGATATATGTCAAAAAGGACACCCTACTCATGAGTGTCAAGCTACCATGTAAGAAGTGAATATTGTGGGTAATTATATTTTCAATGCAATGGGTCCGAAGCACCCCGATGTTTTATGGAGTTCTGGGGGTACAGTAAATACATGGCAACAAAATAACTCCAGATTTCAGGAAAGGCCGCAGGCTCGGTCACAACAGCCAATTTAGAATGGGTTAGAAGATTTAATGAAGTCTTTCATTATCAAGATAGATGAGAGATTAGATGCTCATGGTGCAACTTTTAAAGAACTTGGAATAGATTTGCGTAACTTGGAGAGACAAGTGCGACAAATTGCAAATATATTGTCAAAAAGAGTTCCAGGTACTCTGCCAGCTGATACTGAAAAGAATCCCAAAGAAATGGTAAATATTGTGACCTTGAGAAGCACGCAAGTATTGAAAGATCCCACCCGAGTCCAAAAAGAGGTAATACCTTAAAAAGAAAGTGGGGAGAAGCTGAAAATTGAAGATGGTAAGAAGAAGAAAGGTAAGAAGGGAGTAGAGAAAAAGAATAAGGAGGAAACTTCAAGAAGGGAGGACTCTAATGAAGAGACCAAGCACATGCCTGCTTTACCTTTTCCCTAAAAGCTCTATATAGAAAAGTTGGACAAACAGTTTGAGGGATTTTTAGATATGCTGAGACAAGTTAATGTAAACCTGCCGTTTACCGAAGTTCTCTCACAAATGCAAGCTTATGCAAAGTTCTTGAAAGATATCCTTATAAAGAAGAAGAATATAGAAGAGACACAGTGCGATCTTTCAAAACAAACTCCCACAAAAGTGTGGAGATCCAGGGAGTTTTATTATACCTTGCCTTTTAGGTACTCCTAACTTTGATAAATCTTTATGTGATTCTGGTGCCTCAATGAATCTAATGCCTTTGTCAATTTACAGGAAACTAGAGAATGAGATTGGAGAGATATGGTCTGCACCAATATCAATCAGCAGCTGGCAGATCAAAAACAGATAACACCCGAGGGGATAATTGAAGATGTCTTAGTGTGGGTGGATAGGTTTGTATTTCCAGTGGACTTTATAGTGGTGAAGATGGAGGAGAATAAGGAGATACCCCTTATCCTAGGAAGACCATTATTAGCAATAGGTAGAGCAATATTAGATATAGATGAGAAAAAGCTCATGCTTAGAGTGGGGGGGAGAGACTGTAACGTTCATGATGGTAGAGAAAAGCGGGTGAAAAAGGAGAAGCCAATTGCAAGTTTTGAGTGCAAGGTGAAGAGTGTGAAAGAGAAGGTTGCATTGAGTGAAAAAGATAAGTGTAGGGTGTACCCCAAGAAGGCTGAAAAGAAGTTGTTTGCATGGATGTGTGCACTAGTTCGGGCGCGTGGAATGGATCCCTACTTTGATTCAGACCCCGACTAGATATTCAGGGAAGTTTCCTCTACCTTATACTTTTTAATTGTGTTCCATGGAGACATGCCACAACTTAAAGTGTGGGGTGGGGGACATTTGTATGTTGTATGTATATTAGTCTTAGTTGTTGCTTTAGTTAGTTTGATTTTCTTTGCTTTTGTTAGTTTAAGAAGTAGAAACAAATTGAAACAAACATGGAAATTTTAAATTTTTTTATTTTTTCCGACGATGGATATCATTCGACAAGTTTCTTAAGGGATTAAAGTCGAAAGCAAAGGACAAAAAAAAATCTTCTGTTAGGTAGTGTATCAATTCCTCTTGGTTTTTCTTTGGGTCGCGATTCTTTTCCAAGGGTTTTGTTTGATTCGGTGTAGTTAGTTGAGTGCTTTAGTTGTGACACTTAGGCTCAGTTTTTCACTCTTGTATAAGTCCCTTAAATGGTATGAGCTTAACTTTACTTAACTGCTTTGACTAAAGTGTCTTGATAATCCGATGTTGAGTGAGTTATGTGACATGTGTGTGTGTGAGGTTTTGTGTTATTATATGCGTTGCATTTGTTCAGTCTTGGTAGTGATATAGGCATTTCTTTGTTGAGCCAGTTATATGCTTTTACCCACCTAATTGTTATGTATCTTAGTTAACCCCTTTGAGCCTGTAATCTTTTTTCTTTGGCAAACACATTAGAAGCTTTATTCATTTGTTAGAATTTACCATCTATTTGAACCTTGTACCTCTCGTGAGCACTTGAAATTGTTATGAACTGTGTAAAAGTTGAAGTGTGGGCTGGCTGGCTTGGCTTTTGAGTGGAACTACTGAAATAAGGAGAAAGGTGCATTGTTTTGAAAACTTAAGAGCCACTTGAATTGAAAAAAGAAAGAAAAAATAGTTGTATTGTTGTGAAAAACTTTCATGGATAATTAGTAACTCTTGATGTAATTATGCTTAAATAATTGGGGATTTGATGTATAATGATGTGAAGGTAGAGTTTTGGTTTGACATAACTATGGGGTTTTGAATGTTAGAGTACATGTATTAAAGTGCTTAGGTAGGTGTAGTCACTCTTATATCTAAATGTATCCTACCAGTCCCGCAGCCTACATTATGACCAATTAAAGTCCTACTTGATCCTTGACTGAATGAACTCGATTAGTAAAGTAGTACACGACGGGCAAGCTTATGGTTCATCTTTTGTGGCATATGAATATTGTTTCTGAAAGTGAGAAAATTCTTTCTATCGTGAGTTCCTAATTGTTCTAACACTTTATCGTGTGGAACTACTCTCTATTGTTGTGTGAGGGCACTTGATTCAAGAAGGAAAGGCAATGTCATTAATCTCTATATTAGAGTAAGTGAGCGGGTTATAAATAATGCGTGGTTCTTTTCAGTCAAATCCTGAGGTGAATATGTTACACTATTGTGCTTACACATTAAACTGTTTGTCGATACGACATCAGAGTACAGAGATATACGCAGTTTCGCGAGACTGCACTAGCAGCTCCCAATGGGACCCACTTAGGTAGTGGACGATCCTTGAACATTTTAACGGGGTTGGACGCCTCATTTTTGCCTATTTTCAACCAAGATAATTTCCTAAACTCTCTCAACACCTCTTTAACAGCTCTCCAAGGTTCCAAGTCTAATCCAAGGTGGTTCTACGTAGACCCATCCTCAAAAGTTAGCCTAAGTAAAGAAAAGAGTCTCTATGGTGTTGTGATGCCATTAAGGGTGCTTGTAAGCTAAAGGAAGCTTTGGTTCAAGTTTTTTCTGATTATTTAAGGTATGTATAACACTCTATTTCTTGGGCTTAAGCTTATATATGCGTTGGTTGAGTTATTTGGATGAAGAATTACAAGATAGAACTTGAAGTTGTATAAGAAGTTGTTGTCTCTTATTTCACTATTTTGGAGTTGTGTATATGAATTCATATGGCTGGAAATCGTGGGAAATGGCTTGGTTATTATGTTCGTATTGTTGTTATGCCAGGAAATATTTTTAGTATGTTGATGATGTTTTATATAGGAGAATAAGCAACCACACAATACCCTGAAGTTGTCCATATAGTTGTAATATGTTGTTGGGTTGCTTGATGTTACTTTCATAATGTATATAAGGTTGCAATGTCATGCCAATATATGTTTTTATATTCTGGACTGTTTGAAGGTGTTTTAAGTGTAGGGGAGATGGTAAAAAGATTTGGAGTTTGGTGCCAATCCAAGCTTACCGCTCGTTGTGTTACGTAGTAGTTCTGATGGTGACATTTGTACACTTGTTGTTGTGTAGGGTGAATTTGGTTGTTGGGCTGTTCGGTGTGTTGTGCTGCTGAAAGTATATAGTTGAAGGTCGTATGTGATCTTGTTGTGTTTATGTACTTGGGGAAAGAAAGGAAAACAAGGGAGATGCTGCCCGTTTTAATAACAAATAAGCTTGTCGTTCATTGTACGACAGTTGCATCTTTCATAGCTTAACGATAGCATTATTATCGTTGTTGTAGATTAAAGTGCGATGAGATGATTTCAACGTGGTCATTGGATAGACTGTGATAAGGAATGTTAAGGCTATCTTTTCTTTCCTTTTGGAATGATCCATAAGATACAAACGAAATGAGCAAACATGCAACTTTTATAAATGGCATTATATACGCGTATATTATATGTATATATGTTATGGGGAAATGTTACAGTGTTATATATGCACCAATCACCCGATCAACTGGCATATGTTTATGATTTTTCCCACTGAGGCCGAGATGATATGATGGGATGCCCTCAGAGGCTTGCTGATGTTATGTACGCATATACCTATGCATGATATGACATTTATACTCATATACGTAACACTATGAATATTTCATGATTACTGAGCTATTCAGACTTACAAATTGAGTCCTTTACTCGAGGTTTATTTCACATCTTTTATATACTTCTTTCCATGCCTTACATACTCAGTACTTTATTAGTACTAAAGTCCTTTTTGCCTGGGGATGCTGCGTTTCATGCCCGTAAGTCCCGATAGGCAGGTTGACATTCCTCCTAGTAGGTTATCTACTCAGTGTAATGTGTTGGTGCACTCCCTTGATAACACATGCATGCAAAATAAACATCTCCTATACCCATTAATTATCTTACTAATTGCCCGTTTCTAGTTAAATATCGAAATTAAGGGTTAGGGTGTAGAATCTTACCTCTAGGATGAAGACCTAGTGTGCTTTCCCTATTAATCTTCCAAGATTTGAGTAAGAATTGGTGGATGAAGCTTAGGAACTCCTTTTCTCACTCTGACACTCCCTCACTCTAGAAATATATATTTTTCCCCTTTAAAATGATCCCCAATGGTGTTTTATTAGAATGGAGTCAGGTTCAAAAATTAGAAAAATAGGAGCCCCGCCACAGGTCTGTGGTCGCATATGTGACTGCATAATGCTTCTGCGGTCCGCAAAATGGCCTTCCAGATTTGGGCACCACTGCCTGGATTTGCGGCCATTTTGCGGCCCGCAGACCCATTATGCGGTCGTATAATGCGCCGCAGAACTTCTATCCAAATAATCTTCATTCTGGTTCTGCGATCGATGTGCGGCCTGCGAAATCATTCTGTAGTCGCATAATTGGCTATGAAATGACATCCAAAAGTTTCCCAATTGACTGCCTCACTCTGCGGCCCGCAAAGCGATTCTGCTGCCACATAATGGGCCACAAAAATGCCTTTTTCTGCAAAGCATTTTCCTTCAACTCCCCAGTGTACTGTTCAACCCTAAAAGTCTGTACCCCAGTTATAATTAACACATACGCCTACATCGCCACCACAAAACCCCGGGTTTTAGGTAAGGTTTTACGGGGCCTTACAAATACAATGGTTTATGGGCTTTTAAACGATGTGGTTTGTGCTGGGATCTCTTGAATTGATCTTTGGTTTATGATCATAGTGTACCGGTAAGGAGAAGTGTTAACTTGAAGGATAGTTGAGGAGGATTCGAAGAAATTGGTTAGCTTGGTAGTGTAGGGTCAGCATAGTAATAAAGGTAATTGGTTCCTTTGGTTTGGTGATTCTTTACCGGTGATTTGTTTCAATATGCTCGAGTTTGATGGCTTGCGTGAATTGGTTAAGTTGGGAAAATTCAGTTCTGATTGGTTAGTTATGTGTGGACGAGTTTCAAATAGTTCTTGATAGTGTTGAGGATGGCTTGGGCTCTATGTCTGCCAGCGGTATAAGGAACATATTGCGCGTTATGATTTTTCTCCTATACGGGGTCACGAGTTCTAGATAGAATCGACAGTTTCAGGTGTTTAGAAGAATGCTAGCATTATCTGGTACCACCTAAGAAGGGTGCGCACTCCAAAAGGCGCATTGTGCTTTGACTTGCAGATGCTTGACATGGATTACGCTAATGGCCCGATTGATTGAATACTGATGTTCAGATTTATCTATATGGCAATAAGGAATTATGGAAGTATTTCTTGTGGAACGATTATGTATGACGAATATGTTAGTAATTTGAATAATGTAGTTGGGATAGGGAGATTATAGTATTCTAGGGATTTGAAGACGAAGAGGATTCTCATAGTCATGTGTTATATATCGATTATTGTGCAAATTTCTATTGTTATCTACCTATTTTGGGAAGATCGAAATTGATTTGGAGGCCATTGGTGGGCCTAATGAGAATGTGTATTCTACATCAAGTCGGATTTATCTACCCAACACAGTTATTATGGAGGGATGTGTTATCAGTTGTAGTGGATCTTATTCATGTTCTGATATGTTTCATGTGTTACTCTCGTATGCTATGATGGGTTGTGATTTGTTGATTACTTTTACCTGATGCGATTCTGTTGGGGGGCTTGTGGCGAAATTAAAGCGAGATAATTCTCGGGGTATTGAGTGGTTGATTGCACCTTGGTTGTGGTCTTTCTATTTGTGGTATATTGTGCTATCAATATTTGCATCGTTATGGTCATGCACTTCGCGTGTTTGTTGTTAATGTGTATATGGTTATTGATAGTGAGCATCACGGCTCGACGTATCCTATATGCATGGGTGTTTCGATTGGTCAAGCATCATATCAGAGTTATATTGGGATATGATCCTTTAGGCTTAATTCATGTGTTGTTTTTCTCCCCTGTGTGATGGCTTCATTGCATTGTGCTTCATGGTGGTATATGTTGAGCTTGCGGGGCGGTTCTCTCATTGGATTCTCTTTAATTATTGGGTACATCGAATTTGTCACTTGTTTGGTGCACTTATTGCATTGTATGCGACTCTAGGTAGGATTTGTGTGGCATATTGGTATAGCAACTTGTATTGGATGAGGTGAAGTTATTGGGCCTGAATTAAGTGCTTTCAGATTTGATTAAGCTATGTTTGGAACTATAGTGTCTTTAGTCAGCCTAGATTTTGGCTTTGGTTCTCGTCGTGCAAGAGAGCTCCGCAACTGGTTGATGTGGTGGGGGGTTATGCATTTCTGTGTGTTTCTTTCATCATTGGTTGTGTTCAAAGATTTGGAACAAGGTTTTTATTGATAGGATATTAAATATCGGTACAATAGTTGCTATTTGAATGACTATTGTGGTCGGAAGATATGGCTATGTGTATCTAAGTTATGTGGAATATCATTTGAATACACTTGGGATATGGTTACGGATTGATGCAGTTTAATACTGACTTATACAACATATAGATGCGAGAATCTTGTCTCATAATTAATCTGGGAAGTTGGATATTGGGTTCTAAGGGTTGTAAGCTAATGTTAAGGCAATGATCATCGATTAGATTGTGTTTGTCAGACTTTTATAGATTTGGATGAAGTGAGATCACCCATGGGTAAGGGCATGTTAAGTTTATATAGTGCCTTGATGGCTTTGGGACGATTTTTCGCACATTCGAGGATCAACACATGTTTAAGTAGCGGAGAATGTATTGACCCAAGTTGTTATGAGAATTTGTATTCAATTAGGTGTTTTGACGTCATGCGTAGAAATGTATTGTGTATTATGACTTGTGTGTATTGTTTGTTTTGGTTCCTCAGCAGTTCGTGATTAATCTGGAAGAATGATTCTCAACTAGAAAGCTTTAAGTGGGAAGAGTTGACCAAGATTGAATTTTGTGTATTTGACCTCGAGACAGAGTTTTTATTATTCCAATAGGGCCATATGGTAATTTTAAACTTAGGCATATGACCGAAATTGGATTCGGAGGTTTCTAGGCTGATTTGGTACTTTTGGCGAAAGTTGACAATTTAAAGGTTTAGAATTTTCCTAAGTTTCCATGGTTTGACTTTATGTCTATCGGGATCGGATTTTTGTTTTGTAACTTTGTACTACTCTATTCTTTCATTTGGAACATGTCTGCAAAATTAGGTGTCATTCCGAGTTTGTTTAATATGAATTAGATGTATGTTGTCTTTTTGCATTTGTTAAGTTTCATTGTAATTTTCGTGTGTTCTGTTGTCTGATTCATGATTTTGGATTTTATTTTGGTATTTTTGATCGCGCAAGTGAGTTTGTATGATGATTATGTACTTGTGCAAATTGGTTGGAGTGGAGCCCTGAGGGCTCGGGTGAGTTTTGGACGTGTCCCGGAGAGTTTGAGATAGGGTAGGATTTTTGCAGGTGTTCTGTTCTCGCATTTGCGAGGAAATGGTCGCATTTGCGATTACCACCTTTCTGAGATCCTGTTGGCTTTTGTGATGTTCCGCTAGGGGACCAACATTTTCAATTTCGGAACTAATATTGCATTTGCGATGGGTTCTGGATTCGTATATGCGAACCCCTGATTGCATTTGTAATAGGGAGTTGGGAGTGGAGCAGGCCGCTTTTGTGAGTGCTTTCTCGCACTTGCGAGCCTGCTAGGTTCGCATTTGCGGACTATTTGTCACATTTGCGATGCCTGTGTTGCATTTGCGATTGTCGCAAATGCGACATCTGCAGCTGATTATATGTAGTGTATTTCGGGACTTAGCTTCATTCATCATATTTTTGAGCCCTAAACTCGGTGGAAGGCGATTTCACATAGTCATTTTCATACAAACTATTGGGTAAGTGATTCTGATCCTTTTTATTACATAACATGATTATTTAGGAGATTTAACATCTAATCCATGGAATTTGAAGAGAATATTTGGGAAATTTTGTCAACAACAACGACACAGTAAAATACCACAGATGGGGTCTTGGAGGTTATCATGTACTTAGACCTTACCCCTACCCCAGAGGGGAACAGAGGCTATTTCGAGGAGACACTCAACTCTAGGAGGACAACAGAGTTTGTGACAACAAAACAAATCAGAAAAATAATATAAGCATCATTGGAAAAAGAAAATAGATTGAAAAGTAATAACAAGAACCAGTAATAACGCCACAGTACAGTGAAAAAATAGAAAAATAGTGCGGAGTTAAGATACACCACTAATAATCCAAGACAATACCCTAAGAGACTAATCCCCCCTTCGGAACGAAGAAGACAAATGCTCGACTCCTTCCTAAAATTCAACCCTAATGCTCGACCTCCACACCTTCCTATAAAGAGCCATGTCCTCGAAAATCTGAAGTTGAGTCGTGTCCTGCCTGATCACTTCACCACAATAATTCTTAGGCCTCCCTCTACTCTTCTCATAACTGCCAAAGCGAACCGCTCAAACCTCCTAACCGGATCATCTTGTCTTCTCATCCGCACGTGCCCGAACCATCTAACCCTCGCCTACCACATCTTATCATCTATGGAAGCATTGTCCAACTTCTCCTGAATATCTTCATGCCTAATCTTATCCAACCTAGTGTGCCCACACATCCATTTGAACAACCTCATCTTCTCTACTTGCATCTTCTGTATATAGGAATTATTGATTGGCCAACACTCTACCCTATAATATATGTCTAGTCTAGCCACCTCTCTATAGAACATGCCCTTAAGTTTCAGTGGCACATTCTTGTCACACAGTACTGCAGACGATAACCTTCATTTCAACCACCCCATACCTATACGATGTGTGACATCCTCATCTATCTCTCCACCCCATAGATAATTGACCTATGGTATTTGAAACTACCTCTCTTGGAGAAGACTTGTGAGTCAAGCCTCACGTCCAAGTCTACTTCTCATGTCACGTCACTGAACTTGCACTCCAGATTTTCAGTCTTAGTCCTACTCAACTTCAATTCTTTAGACTCGAGGGTCTGTCTCCAAACCTCCAACCTCTCATTAACGCCGCCTATCATCTCATCAATCAGAACTATATCATCAGCAAACAANACCTCTCATTAACGCCGCCTATCATCTCATCAATCATAATTATATCATCAGCAAATAACATACACTATGGCACCTCCCCTTCGGTATATGATGTAATAAGCTCGCAGCTTTACAAGATTCATATGGTCTCCCCTAAGTACTACAAGGAAAGACTACCTGAGGAAATAAGGAAGAAAGCTTCAACCTAGGCATAGTAACTTTAAGAAGAAATGATCTTGTAATAACAGTCTCACTACAACATTGGATGCACTCCATAAGAAAGTGGCACCTATCGTGACTAATGAACGGAGGTCAAAAGTGATATTTGAAATCATATGAGTTATAGGGAATTCCAGTATTTGCGGGCACTAAGATAAGCTAAGTATCCATGCAGCAAGTGGCAGAACAACTAGTAAAAGTAATTGCTTACGTTTAAAGACAACTGAGAAGGCACAGAAGGACGTATATTGTGCTAGCATGTGAAAGGAAGGTTGTGAGTAATATGAATAGATATGTGTAGGTCACAAGCTAAAGTATGGTAGAGCAACAAGGTTTTAGCTTGATAGGAGTAAGGATTAGAAAAGATGAGTGAGAACGTGACAAGAATAGGTAAGGCCTCGGGATTAAGCCCATCAAAACAAGAGAGCTGATGGTTATAAAAATCTCAGTATAGCCTGAATGAACTCAGAGGATTCTAAGACTATGAGCAATAAAAAAAGATGACATGTTGCCCTGGTAGCAGAATAAGGGAGTAATTATGATAGATAAGAGGATGACATTTCTGCCTTTGATTGAGTAATGATTTAAAGAAAAGGGATTTCATGAATTGCAAAGATTAGAATACCCCCTGTAAGATGAATCACATTGGCATGCTATGAACTAAGGTTATTGAAGTATAGTATCGTCCCTAGGTGGATCAGGAAAATCACTTCAAATATTCCCCGGTGTGACTTGTACCCTAGTGAAGATGTATTATGTAAGAGGTTTCAAGTCATCAGTGGTTAATTATGGATAAACATTAAGCTGAATCAACAATTGATGGATAAAAGTTACAAAGTATGAGATGAGATTAGGCCATCATTCTTAAGATGAACAGTGATGAGGAAGCATTAGAGGACTTAAATTTATACATATAGGATAAGCTGAGAGAGAGTAACCTGGAGTTAGGCAGTAGATTTCGATAATAATAAACTGAAGTAAGTGTTATGGTGTAGTATAACCTACCTAGATTTAGTAAAGCCACAATCATAGATAACCGAGGCTATGAAACAAGATATAGAAATAGTCGTAAGTTCGACAAAGTACCAAGAAAAGGACTTCAGTACACCTATAGATGCCTAGAAGGATAGCTTGTCATAGTTCTATACATGTTCACAAAGTGCGGCCTAGAGATTGGCTAAAGGATGGAGGAAACAGAAGATAAAGGTCGCATAGTCACACATATAAGGACAAAGTCGTACAAGCTGCATGATAGAAGGTAACAATAGTTACGAGATTGGATGAATTTCGACCACAAGTCGTGGTGTGAGAAAGAGGCCTAAAGGGGGGAATTCCCTGGCCTTCGGATTTATTCGCAGAATAGTTGCATAGATGGCAAGGACAGTATTATAGTATTCATAAGGTCTATACGTTATGAGAATGATAAGCTCATAAGTCAACATTCAAAGATGAATGTTCCAAAGGGGGGAATGATGTTACACCCCACGATTTCATACGTGGGAGTACATGCAAGTCAATCGATGTAAGCTCAAAAATGAGATTATATTTGAAAGTACAAAAAGTAAGTCAATCATGTTACCTTGGAGGTTACAAATATTTAATATAATGAATAACAAGTACCAAGAGGGTTGGGAGGCTTAGAAGCAAAATGAATAGAAGAAAATAAGTTTCGTCGAAAGTTGACAAGTTGGGAATGTTATAACATGTACTTTTGGGGTGAGACTAGGGTTATTAACATGATAAGTAAGTTATGTTATGATTTATTTTAGTCATATGATAGTCTTGTGTTATGTTTTGAAGCTAAGCGAGTTGTGGGACAAAAGTTGGCAAAGGTCATCACAAGTTACATTCATAAATGTACAGAACATTAGGTCAAATGTAGCGGAGCTCTTCTCCCAATATACAAGGTATTACGAGATTCTCTACCTAGAAAATTGAATATTTATGAGTCTAGTTTCTAACACATTACACAGTTTGCCGAGAAGACATCAGAGTATAGAGATATTCGCATTTTTGCGAGACTACACTAGCAGCTCCCAATGGGACCCACTTAGGTGGTGGACGACCCTAGAATATTTTAACTGGGTTGGACGCCTCATTTTTTGCTATTTTCGACCAAGGAAATTTCTCAAACTCTCTCAACACCTCTCTAACATCTCTCCAAGGTTCCAAGTCTAATCCAAGGTGGTTTTACATAGACCTATCCTCAAAAGTTAGCCTAAGTGAAGAAAAGAGTCTTTATGGTGTTGTGATGCCATTACGGGTGCTTGTAAGCTAAGTAAAGCTTTGGTTTAAGTTGTTTCTGATTATTTAATGTATGTAAAACACTGTATTTCTTGGGATTAAGCTTATATATGCATTGGTTAAGTTATTTGGATGAAGAATTATAAGATAGAACTTGAAGTTGTATCAGAAGTTGTTGTCTCTTATTGGACTATTTTGGAGTTGTGTATATGACTTCATATTGCTGGAAATCATGGGGAATGGCTTGGTTATAATGTTAGTATTGTTGTTATGCAGGAAAATATTTTTATTATGTAGATGATGTTTTAAATAGGAGAATAAGCAACCACACAATACCTAGAAGTTGTCCATATTATTGTATGTCTTGTTGGGTTGTTTGATGTTACTTTTATGATGGATAAAAGGTTGGAATGTCATAACAATATATGTTTTTATATTATGGACTGTTTTTAAGGTGTTTTAAGTATAGGGGAGTTGGTAAAAAGAGTTGCGGTTTAGTTCTAATCCAAGCTTACCGCTCGTCGTGTTAAGTGGTAGTTCTGTTGGTGACATTTGTGCACTTGTTGTTGTGTAGGGTGAATTGTGTTGTTGGGATGTTTGGTGTGTTATGGTGATGAAAGTATATAGTTGAAGGTCGTATGTGATTTTGTTCTTTTTATGGACTTGGAGAATGTATGGAAAAGAAGGGAGATGCTGCCCGTTTTAAAAATAAATAAACTTGTCGTTCGTTGTACGATAGTTGCATCTTTCGTAGCATAATGATAGCATTATTATCCTTGTTATAGATTAAAGTGCGATGAGACAATTTCAACGTGGTCATTGGATACACTGTGTTAAGACATGTTAAGGCTATCTCTTATTTCCTTTTGGCATGATCCATATGATACAAACGAAACGAGCAAACATGCAACTTTCACAAATGACTATATTCTTAGAAGTAATAGGGATGCCTATGATCTTGATTCCCCTTGTGTCCTATTATTATATCGTCTGTTCATGGGTCTCAGAAAATACAGAAGTTGATAAATTCTTTTTCACGATATTAAACGAAGGCATATTTATCTTATGACATTCCGAGAGATGTTATTGACTTACTTCATTATGCATTGTATTCATATATACATGTACATTGACCCATAACCAAATGGCATTACATACGTGTATATTATATGTATATGTGGTATGGGGAAAGCTTACTGTGTTATATATGCACCAGCCACTTGATCGACTGGCATACGTTTATGATTTCGCCCACTGAGACCGAGTTGATATAATGGGATGCCCCTAGAGGCTTGATGATATTATGTACACATATACATATGCATGATATGACATTTATAGCCATATACATGACACTATGAAGATTTCAGGATTACTGAGCTATTTAGACCTACAAATTAAGTCCTTTACTCCATGATTATTTCACATCTTTTATATACTAGTTTTCATGCTTTACATACTCAGTACTTTATTAGTACTGAAGTCCCTTTTGCCTGGGGACACTATGTTTCATGCCTGTAAGTCCCGATAGACAGGTGTACAGTCATTCGAGTAGGCAATCTGCTCAGTGGAAGGTATTGGCGTACTCTACTTGCTCCGGAGTTGCCTGTTTGGTCAGTATGCTCTAGGCATGTATTGATTGGTATGGCGGGGCCCTGTCCCGACCATGATGATTTTTATGTACTCTTAGAGGCTTGTAGATAGATATCATGTATATGGGTACTTGTATGGCCTTGTCGGCCTGTGTTTTGTGGGTACAAATGAGCATGTCGGCCTTATAGGCCCTTATGTCACATGTATAAGTTTCTATATCATGCTGGATCGTCCTATATCTACTATTCCTTTACGTTTTATTCTGGTTATCTCATGACAGCCCTTCTATCCTATTTACCCATGATGGTGTGATAAGAAAGATACGTTACACTGGTACTCGGTTGAGTAAGGCACAGGGTGCCCTTCGCGGCCCTCCGATTTGGGTTGTGACAATAAGGCCTTATAAATCCATAACACAGGCACATAACATATCCTCCAACATCAGAATAGTGCGCACAGACTGCCCTTCTGTCTGGTGTTTGAAATGTTTTACTCAACTCAACTTGTGTGCCTAACTCACATTACATAGCTCTCCAAAAATACAATGTGAAGAGCATTCCTCGATCAGATATAATGTACACCAGCATACCATGGAGACGAACAATCTCACGGATATAGATCTGAGCCAGCTGCTCTGAAGAATATGTAGTCACAACTAGAATGAAGTGTGCAGACTTGGTCAGTCAATCCACAATAACCCACACTGCATCAAATTTCTTCAAAGGCTGTGGGAGCCCAACAACGAAATCCATGGTAATACGATCCCACTTCCACTCTGGAATCTCAAGTCTCTAAAGCAAATTGCCTAACCTCTGATGCTCGTACTTCACCTGCTAATAGCTCAAACACTGAACCACATACTCTACTATATATTTCTTCATTATTCTCCACCAATAGTGTTGACTCAAATCTTGATACATCGTGGTGACACCTAGATTAATGGAATACCTCGAAGTGTAAGCCTCCTCAAGGATAGACTCATGAAACCCATCCACATTGGGCACACATATCCGGCCCTACATCCGCAACACCCCATCATATCTAATAGAAACCTCCCTGTCACCACCGTTCGGCATTGTGTCCTTAAGGGCGAGCAAAAAGGGATCGTCATACTGATGCGCTCTAATGTGCTCAAGGTGCGCAATCGGCGCTCAGTCGAGATAACCTAACCGAACAAGCCTGTATATTACCTTCTACCTGAACTTATTCAAGAATAACAGTAAAATCCAATTCATTAATTAAGCGGTGAGGAGGATCAAGTAAACAACAACTCAAACTCGTTATCAGTAGTTACATCATTTATAAGTTTTAAAATACAGATTGTTTCATAGTTTAATGTGGAATGTGTGATACAATTACAACATTACCAATTTGACTTTTCCCACAACAACATACCACCCACGCTATGCCTACGGAGCCTCTATTAGATACAAAAAAGTACAATGATAGTGCCGGCAACAAGGCTTCGGCTATAACTCAAAACATGGTGATAAAATGAACAAAAGATACATGATCCCGAGTGAAGTGGGGCTCATCAAATCAACTAGGAAAAGAGTGTAGTGCTATTGCTGATCAGTGTCGCCTATTGTGGAACCACCTGCATACATTAAAGATGTAGTGCCCCCAGCAAACGGGACGTTAGTACTATTGAATAGTAATAGTATATATGACTTAACACTCTCTCAAAGAAATGAGCAGTAATGAAAGTAAGGACACTCATAATATCAGTTAAAGCCTTAAACAATTACCAAATATCAAATTAGATATAAGATAAGTCTTAAATAAATTTCCAATTTTTAAGTTGGGAAATCTTTGGTACCGGCATACCACTATTCTCAATTTCGATTACGGTTTCAAACACAGTCACCACTACGTGTGGGGCATGGCATCCGATCACGACCCAATCCGCTAGGACGTCTCATGCGAGACATCAACCAAATCGCAATTTCAATTACCATTCTAACAGGGTCACCGCCATATATGCGGCATGGTGTCCGATCACGACCCGATCGGCTAGGCCGTCTTATGTGATACATCAACCAAATAACAATTTCAATTACAATTCTAACACAGTCACCACCATGTGCGCGGCATGGCATCCGATCATGACCCGATCGGGTAGGCCGTCTCATGTGAGACATCACCCTTTCCTATCAATCACCCAGTTTCATATTTCTTGTGCATCTCTTCATTTCATTGGCACTAATGGTCACAATTGTATTATTTCTCTTGGCACATTTGCCGTGTTTCATATGTCACATTTCATATTTCACATTTTGCATTACGTGATTCATATTTCATGTTTCGTATATCATGCACGTCATTTTACTTTCAACCATCATCATGGACTTTCCAACAACAAGGTATTTCCATTCAAGACATTTAAGCACACATTTGAGCAAATAGGAGTTTTAGGCACATTACAATTTCTTACACAAGCTTTAATTAGCTTTCCTTTGAAACAAAACTTGAGGTCAAGTAATTTAGCTATACAAGCCCTACTTTGAACACATTCTCAATTAGTAGTACAACATAACATGAGCATTTGAATTACATATTCATCACGGATGTCTTTGGACACTAGCTTATCCGGGTAATCGATTCCCAATAAGCAACTCAGCACTTACATGGATATTGGGGGGGGTTAAATTTTAACAGAAGAGTTTATCCAACATACCTTACTTGATCTTCCTTAACTTTAAATGTTCCGGAAATCATAGAAACTTTAATCTATTTTAGAAAAGAAGCAAATTGAACCAAAATTAGGAAGATGATCATGGTTCTAGCTCCTTTGAGTATTTTATCAAGCACTATGTGTACATTAAGGTTTCAAGGTCCTTTTATGGAGGATTCCTTCATCCCACAACCCATTATTTACAATTTTAGCTCATTAATCTCCCTACATGGCATGATCAATCATGCATGCAAAATAAGCCACTCCTATACCCATGAATTATCTTACTACTTGCCCATTTATAGTTAAATTTTGAAATTAAGAGATAGGGCGTAAAATCTTACCTCTAGGATGAAAACCTAATGTACTTCCCTTGTTAATTCTTCCAAGAGTTTGATTAAGAATTGGGGAATAATTGATTGAAGAACTGTCTCCCTCTCAAGAGTCTTCTCTCTTTCTCCAAATATCCAGTTCTCCCTTCAGAAATGGTCTATAGGGTCTAAAAATGAAATAGGGTCGGGTTATAAAAAACCAAAAATGAAGCTCCGAAATGGGATCTGCGGTAGCATATGCGACTGCATAATGCTTATGTGGTCGGCGAAATGGCCCTCTGGAACTCGGCTGGTCTGCCCCACTCTGCGGCTATTATGCGGTCCGCAGACGTGTTCTGCGGTCGCATAATGCACCACAGAACCTCCCTCCGCATATTTTCAAAGCTTGCTCTGCGATCAGTGTGCGACCCGTGAAAACATTTTACAGTAGCATAATGGGCCGTGAAACGACATCCAAAAGTGGCCCAAATGACTACCTCACTCTACGGCCATGCTGCGGCCTGCAGAATAATTCTATGTCCGTATAATATGCCACAGAAATGCCCAATTCTGCGAAATATATTCCTCCAACTATCATTAACACATACGCCTACCTTGGCACCACGAAACCTTGGGTTTTTTAGGAAACATTTTACGAGGCCTTAGAGCAAGTACCTGGCTAGGCTCCAAAAAATCCAGTCTCGCAAACTGATTAGCAAAGCCTGAACATCCAGGGCTAGTGGTCTCTCTGCTGCCGCAAAATATGCCAAATTGCCCATACTCTGAGCCTTTGTACTCAAGGCATGGACCACAACATTGGCCTTCTCAGGATGATACAAAATGGTGATCTCATAGTCTTTCAGCATCTTTAACCATCTTCGCTGCTCCAAATTAAGGTTCTTCCGCTTGAACAAATATTGGAGACTCTGATTGTCGGTATAGACCTCACATGGAATACCGTATAGATATTTCCTCCAAATAATCAATGCATGAACAATAGGTACCAATTCTAAGTCATGAATAGTGTAATTCTTCTGATGAACCTTCAACTGTCGAGACGCGTAGGCAATCACCCTACCATCTTGTATCAACACCTCGCCAAGCCTAACACGTGATGTATCACAATACAAAGTGTAATACCCGAAACTTGTAGGCAACTCCAGCACTGGGGCTGTAGTCAATGCTGTCTTGAGCTTCTGAAAATTCACCTCACACTTGTCGGACCATTTGAAAGGAGCACCCTTCTTCAACAATATAGTCAAAGGTGCAGCAATGGATGAGAATCCCTATACGAAACAATGATAATATCCGGCCAATCCAAGGAAAATCCAGATCTCAGTAACTAAAGATGGTCTGGGCCAACTCTGAACTGCCTCAATCTTTTTGGGATCTACCTTGATCCCCTCATTATACACCATATGACCCTAAAATGCCACAGAATCAAGCCAAAACTCACACTTGGAGAATTTTGCATATAACTTCTTCTCCCTCAGGGTTTGGAGCACGATCCTCAAGTTCTGATCATGGTCCTCCCGACTGCGAGAATACACCAAAATATTATCAATGGACTGATGATGAAAGAATCAAGACAATGCCGGAACACACTATTCATTATGTGCATAAATGTTGTTGGGGCATTGGTCTGCCCAAATGATATCACTAGAAACTCGTACTGACCATACTGAGTCCTGAAAGCAGTCCTCGGGAATTCTGATTCATGAGTCTTCAACTGATGATACCCTAACCTCAAATCAATCTTCGAGAACACTCTAGCACCCTGAAGCTGGTCAAATAAGTCATTTTTGGCTATTTTCGACCAAGGAAATTTTCCAAACTCTCTCAACACCTCTCTAATAGCTTTCAAAGGTTCCAAGTCTAATCCAAGGAGGTTTTACCTAGACCTATCCTTAAAAATTAGCCTAAGTGAAGAAACAAATCTCTATGGTGTTGTGATGCCATTAAGGGTCCTTGTAAGCTAAGGGAAGCTTTGGTTTGAGTTTTTTATGATTATTTTAGGTATGTATAACACTCTATTTCTTGGGCTTAAGCTTATATATGTGTTGGTTAAGTTATTTGGATGATGAATTCCAAGATAGAACTTGAAGTTGTATAAGGAGTTGTTGTCTCTTATTGGGCTATTTTGCAGTTGTGTATACGACTTCATATGGCTGGAAATTTTGGGGAATGAATTGGTTATAATGTTCGTATTGTTGTTATGCAGGTAAATATTTTTAGTTTGTTGGTGATGTTTTAAATAGGAGAATAAGCAACCACACAATTCCTAGAAGTTGTCGATATTGTTGTAGTAACTTGTTGGGTTGTTTGATGTTACTTTTACGATGGATATAAGGTAGGAATGTCATGCCAATATATGTTTCTATATTCTGAACTGTTTGAAGGTGTTTTAAGTATAGGGAAGATGGTAAAAATAGTTGGGTTTTTGTTCTAATCCAAGCTTACCGCTATTCGTGTTAAGTAGTAGTTCTATTGGTCACATTGGTGCACTTGTTGTTGTGTAAGGTGAATTGTGTTTTTGGGCTATTTGGTGTGTTGTGGTGCTGAAAGTATATAGTAGAAGGTTGTATGTGATCTTGTTGTTTTTATGGACTTGGGGAAAGAAAGGAAAACAAGGGAGATGCTGCCCGTTTTAATAATAAATAAGCTTGTTGTTCGTTGTACGATAGTTGCATCTTTTGTAGCTTAACGGTAGCATTATTATTGTTGTTGTGGATTAAAGTGCAATGAGATGATTTCAATGTGGTCATTGGATAGACTGTGATTAGGCATGTTAAGGCTATCTTTTCCTTCCTTTTGGCATGATCCATATCATACAAACGAAACGAGCAAACATGCAACTTTCACAAATGACTCTATTCTTAGAAGTAATAGGGATGCCTATGTTCCTGATTCCTCCCGTGTCCTGTTATTATATCTTCTATTCTTGGGTCTCAGAAAATACATAAGTTGATAAATTTTATTTCACGATATTAACCGAAGGAATATTTATCTTATGACATTCCGAGAGTTCTTTTCTTATTGACTTATTCATTATGCATTGCTTTCATATATACATGTACATTGACCCATGACTAGATGGCATTATATACACGTATGTTATATGTATATGTGGTATAGGTAAAGGTTAGGATATTATATACACACCAACCACCTGATCGAGATGACATGATGGGATGCCCTCAGAATGTTGATGATGTTATGTACGCATATACCTATGCATGGTATGACATTTATACCCATATATATGACACTATGAAGATTTCACAATTACTAAGCTATTCAGACTTACAAATTGAGTTCTTCACTCTGTGTTTCTTTCACGTCTTTTATATACTTCTTTTAATGCCTTACATACTCAGTACTTGTCATGCCCCAAACTCAGGGAGCGCGACCGGCGCTCAACCGAGTGAACCCGGCCGAGCAAGCCTATTAGATTTCCTTATACCCAAACTCATCCATGAATAAAGTGATCACCTTATTTCCTTCTTCCATAGCAGCGATTATTTTTCGCAGATGTAGAGCCGTAGAAGCGGCTATTGGCCCGCAGGTGCGAAATGCCTGGGCAGAAATAAAGAAAATCGCGGGTTTTATTTCATTTTCCAAATTTTGGGTTAGAGAGATCGGTTTTGGGCTATTTTTAGGGTATTTTCAAGGATTGGATCGGGGTAAGTATTTTTGACTTATATTTGCTAATTGTTCATGATTCAATCATTATTGTTTATCATTTAATTAGTGATTTGAGTTGGAGAAATCAGGGGGTTTTGTAAAAACTTTCCTAAACCATGTATTGAGGTTAGAAGGTCGATTTGATGTCGGAATTGGATAACTGTTATACGGCTGGACTCGAATCGGAATGTGTATTGAAAATTTATAGGTTTGGTCGGGTTCCGAGGTGCGGGCCTAGGGTTGAATTTTTTATTTTCTTTAAAGATTGAAACTTTATTATCCGAAATTACTTCATATGGCTTGTATTTATGGTATTAAGTTATTTTGGCATGATTCGAGCCGTCCAGAGTTGGATTTTCCTGGGAAAGGCTTATTCGTGGACTAATTTAGCTTGTTTGAGGTAAGTATCTTACTTAACTTTGTATAGGGGGAACTACCCCTTATGACTTGGGTTAATTTGTGTTATTTGGATTACGTGAAAAACGTTTACATGAGGTGACGAGTGCGTACATGAGCTTATATGTGGTATTTTTACCTGTTTAGACTCTTAGGTTCGTTCATACATTTGATTAGAAATAGTAATATCATGTTATATCATCCATTGTTAAATTTATATTACATGCTTTACTTTATGTTGTTATCACACGCTGTATATTGTATTGTCAAACATGCTTTTATATGGAGATTTATTCTTATTTGGAGTTGTTATCTCTCTTATTGTCATGTTACCACTTTTATTGTCGAGTTATTCTTAATTGGAGTTGTTATTTCATGATATCTTTTCGTATCGAGTTATTCCATGCATTTAGATCGGGATACTATTTCACACTATCCCTTTTATTGGTAAGTATTGAATAGGAAAATGTCATTTTGTGGAGATACTTTCATTTTGAGTTACTGAAGTTGATGTTATGAAAGCTATTATCACATTGTGGCTGAAGTTGTTGAATAATGAGATATCTTCCCTTATTGAGTAATTCTTATTCTTTTTTTATTATTGAGATTCTTGTTCACATTGTGGTTG